>DWAN01003227.1:0-13739 GCA_018230445.1 Heliconius hewitsoni
CACTAGGTTCTCTCTACGTATCTTGCTACATGTGAGACAACGCTAAAACTATTATATATAGAAAAACACTATCCAATTACGCTACGCTAGATGTTCAATATGAAAATTTTATAAAAAAAATATATCATAAATCAAATAATGATGGTTCTAACAACTTGTCTAAATAATAAATATAGTATATTATGTACGATTATGAACGACGCCCGAACGTACATTTTAATGAGACACCAACGATTTCTTATATAGAAACGACGTAGATACATAAAGGAGTGCGCTCTCATTTGTCGTATAATTCAGTAATTGGACGGAAATAAATTTATAATAAATAATTTATGATATATATTTTTATTACTAATGCTATGAATGTTAAAACGTTGGTTTAATCAGTTATATTACCTACATTTTTATAGAATAAATATTTACATTTAATTACGTATGTTAGCGTTAGCTTTGAGCAGTATCCCGCCTATAGAAAGTGTGAATGCGAGAGTGAGAGTGAGATGCGATCTCTTCGTAGGATATGCGGAATCAGCTTAGCTGATCGAATCCGCAATTAAGAGATACACAGAATAGCATGTACTAGCGAGGATGTCACGTTGAGAATGAAGAAGAACATGCTCAACTGGTTTTGGCAAGTCGAACGAATAAGTTATGAAAGAATGGCAAAATAGGTGTATGATGAAAAGTGAGTGGTAAGAGAGATAGGAGGAGACCTCGTTCGACTTTTTAAAAAGCAATATCAAAGATACTGAAGGAAAGTTACGTAAAAAGCACGAGGATCTCCCGAAGGACATGTGTGAAGAGGTTGATGACAGTGGACACACGGACAACAAAGTGATTCTATAATAATTCCGGCTTTCTTTTTGAGGTACATAACCCTAAAAATATAAAAACTTCTTTTATATTTTATAATGGGCTAAGATTATAGTGATTAAGAGATTAATTGCGAAATCTAATATATTTTTAGTAGTAATATCTTAAGCTCAATGTTTTTATATCTTCATTACTTCGTTATTATCGTTGAAAAATAGCAAAGCTTTTATAACTTTTTATTTTTTATAATCATTATAAATCTAAATATAACAATATCAAAAGTTTTTAATAAAATGTCAAAATAGGATAATAAAATATAAAAAATGATAAAAAAAAATAATATTCGAACTGTTGCTTCACTCTGTATCCCGTTTGTGGCGGGGAAGAAGGCAGTGGAAGTTGTTGGCATTGGTTAATTAAGTGAACTTGCTGCCAAAGCATGAAAATGAACTTATTACCTATTTAATTTTCTCGAGTGGGAATCGAACAACCCGTCGAACCCACCCTATACGCACGCTAGCCTCTGCGCCACGACTGGTCTCAATCAACTAATCATCCTAATTATAATAAATTTGAGGCCTAGTGTGGGGGAGTGTGACTGTAAAATCGACTGTTTGTGGTTTTGATCCCCACTCGAAGAGATGAAATATTTATTTACATTTATATTTTCGTTTCTCCGCTCTGGTGCCGAGGCAAAGCGCGGCGTTGAGCTCCGCCACTCAACACGCCATGGCTTGGAGGAAAGTGGGGGACGGAGTATATTAACACTAGCCTTCCTCTGCCTACCCTGCTGTGTGCGAGATACAGCGTGAAGCTGATAAATGTTAGATATTATGTATAATATATAAACATATGTTATACAAACATGTTTGTAACGTGTTATACATACATGCTACAGATTTGTTCTCAATTTATGACATAAGTCACACATTGACTGAGAATAAGCTTCACATTCCAGCCTTGACATGGTTTCGGTATTTCAAATGGGGCGAAAATCAATGGACAGGTGAGAGAGAGAACCTCGCTAGGTATTTGATTGGAAAATTGAACATGACAGGGTTTTGACTCGAGCTGGCGTTCGCTAATTGCTATTGGTGTAAGGAAAGAGAGTAAGAAAATGTGACACGTTCTTTTTTATAGATTTATATTGATATGTATGTATATATAGGTTTTATAATATAGAATGTCAATTTGTATATCAGTTTACTTCAAATGGAACAAAAAAAAGTTTGTTTGAGGACACTCAATTTTTTTTTTAAGTAATCAGAAGCTTTTTAATTATTTAATTATGTTTTAAAAGGCATGCATATCAGGGTGGGCAGAGGGAACCTAGTGTTAAGATGTTCTGTTCCAATTAAAAGTCTTCTGTTTCCCATTGATCTCGACGCCCCGCTTTGATTATTTTCAACGTACTGGATATACCACTCGTATACTTACGTATATTGGAATTATATATATTTATCCTTCTCCATATTTATCCTTCTCCTTCTTTTGTAGAATAAAATTTTTGTAAGTTATTTTTATACAGTAGCTTAAATTTAAGAACATTCTATATATAAAAACGGTATCGTAGGCGCAATTACATAAAAAAAATTGTCCTTCATACATAATTTTCTCTTACTATAGCGAACAAAGCCACTAGGAGGCTTTGTTCGCTATAGTAAGAGTAAGTAAGTATAAATTTCAAAATATTCCCCCAAATACAAAACGAACCCACAACCACACATCGCAACCAGCCAAACGAACCAATACACATCAAAAGTCATCGAATGCATAATTCTATGGAAATAAACCCACACTGCCTTTATTAAATCTTATTAATGGGCACGCGGCATCAGAAAGGCAATTTCTCGCGAATATTTCATACAGGACCATCTGTTTGACGAGGGTGTGACGCGGGTAGCGCCAATTACAACTGGAAGTGCCTGGAATCAGTATAGTTATGGAAATGTAAGTGAAGTGTGATTTGAACGCGGCTTTTAACTTATTTTTTTATAGTTAAATTACTTTGAAAAGAGTTTTGGATGCTTTTTTTGTAATTTTTTTGTCAGTTATGGCGTATAATATATTTTGTCGGTCGATTTTTATAGAATAAGAATAGAAAGGTGAATAAAAAATAGGTAAAAAAACCCTCAATAAATTCTTAATAAATTTGATAGAAGCGTGTACAAAATTCTAATACTCATATTACATATTAAACTTATTATTTACTAATGACTGCCCGCAACTTATTTCACGTGGATTTTATTATAAAAAGTATCAAAACCGTCCAGTAATTTAGAAGATGTTATATATTAATAAATGTAATACAGACACACGTTTTTACTGTTTTATTATAATATAGTTTTGAAACTTTTCGTCTATATTGATATTTAAAAATATTTTTTTATGAGTTATAATTAAAACATGACCATCAGCCAGATTAATAGCTAATAGCTTAGCTTTGTAATAGTAGACTAATTTTAAGACACTCCGTTATCCATTAAGATACTCTGTTCCCCACTTTCTGCCGAGTTCTTGAGATATTGTGTATTAAGGGGCGAAACTGAGCCAGCGCCTTGCCTCGTAACCAGAGCAAAGAAATGAAAATATTCAATATTTTATTGACCTCAATAAGAATTGAACCTATAATCGTCACGCTTACAGTTCCACGCATGTGAGCCTCCGCCACGACGACCTCTAAGTAAAAAAATTACGTATAGTCGTATAGTAGTAAAATTTTATTTTTATAGAAACTCTGTCGTATCCTAAATATATTACATTTTGCGACAAGAATTTGAAGCGTATTTTCTTTTAAAAATCATTCTGCGTCCATCCCTTGAGAGCAGGGGTGTCTCGAACAGCGGAAAATATCTTATTCAATTATTATTATAAGTTTTTATATATTCAATTTGTTTAGAGCTATATTGTAGTATGTTGATGTTATTCTTTTTATAATTTCTATACATTTATTTATTTTAGATTTTACGCTGTATCTCGCATATAACAAGGTATACAGAGAGAAATCATAATCAAGACACTCTGTTCTCCACTTTCCGCGGAGATATTGCATGTTGAGTGACGAAACTTAGCGCCAAGCTCTGTTTTTAATATTGACATTATTTTTTAGGTTCACGCTATGCTCGGTAGGCAGAAATAACCTGGAAATCTAGTGTTAAGACCCTTTTTTCCCATTAATACACTTCCATTCAACAGTTTCCGCCGAATTCTACAAACAATGCGTGTTGATTGGCGAAACTCAACGCTACGGTTCGCCTCGCTACCAGAGCGATAAAATGATAATACTAAAATATTTTATTCTCTCGAGTGGGAATCAAACCAACGGCCAGCCTTGCTTACAGCCGCATGCTTGTGTCCCTGCGTCACGATAGTCGCACCTAGTGATTATATTTGTTCATTGCTATTATTATTTTTCGAAGTTGTAAATTAACTACAGTTAAAGATGTACTGCATATTATATTGTTGTCATCATGGAACAGTCAAAACGGTATGCGGATTGATTGTTGAGTTCAACTTCTACTGAAATATATACGTTTATATTAAATATTCGTTCTCTCAGTCTGCTTATGGCGTTAGGTTGCGCCATCCAAACCATATCCATGCAAACTTTTTAAGGTGTACGGAATTGAAGATATAAAAGAGTTTTATCATTATCTTTTTTTATCTAGACTGCTTGCTATATTATATTGAATTTCCCATACAAAAAGAGACCTTAAAATATATCAAACATTTTATTGAATCAAAAGCATCGGTTTAAGGTTAAAATTAGAACTTTTATCATTATAGATAAAGAAAAAGTATAAAAAGATTTTCCCTCGTTATCAATTCCTTTCATAAAAAATCTTATACATTTATTTCCTTGAACATTTTCAATAAACAGCGCGTCAGTTTGCTTTGTAAAAAGATTTTAATTATTAATGTGTTTCATGTGTACACTGTATATGATTAATAATTCCCAAAAATATTTAGCTGAGCTTGGTTTGCGGCCAGGCAAGGTGTACGGGCACAACCGTGCGGCTGTAAACGCGATTTGTAGTGGGTTCAATTCCCATTTGAAAAAATGAAATATTTAATGTTTGCAATTTCTCGCTCTGATAATGAGACAAGCGCGGCGGAACCGGAACTGGGTCGATGTATAAGACAGAATATTTAACTAATAAATTGAGGAAGACAAAATCTGATATTCATATATAGTGTATTTTGGGGTTAAATTAGCGTGGAATTCATGTCCAATCAAGAGCATTGTGAGTCCTCCCCCTCGATTCGCTCGACGTGAAGGCGAACACTTCATTTGAGCTGCCAAATACGTGTCACGTTGTTCCGTATTTGTGAGTGTGTGATCGTTATCGAAACCGACTGTATTCTTACTTGTTTATGTATATATTTTTTTTAATTTTTGTTTTATATGTATCATCGTGTAGTTTCCGTGTTAATCCAAGTAAATATAGTGCTAAGAGACACCGTTCTCTATTTTTAGGGTTTCGTACCTAAAAAAAAACTTTATAGGATCACTTTTTTGTCTATACTTGTGTGCTATATTTGTGTATCTTTTTTGCAGCATTGTATGAAAATCGCCGCGTAAACAAAACCCATTGGGTACTCCTACTTTCCGTGGATATGCAACTATGACATTAGGCGCGATGTGAGAACGTACAATAAAAAATAAGAAAAAATACGGAAAAAATATGGATATATATCTTTACAAATTTTGAGCCATCATGGCCCAGAGGCACAAGAGTGTGACTGAAACGCGACGGTTGTGGGTTCGATCCCCACTCAAAAATATTAATTATTATTTCTAAATATTTTCATTTTCTTCGCTCTGGCACTAAGGCAAAATTCCGGCGATGAGTTCTGTCACACGCAGTGCCTCGAAAAATTTTATGAGAACGGAATGGAATCATTATGTTCCCTTTGCCTACCCTGTTGTGTCCGGGATACAGCGTGAAGCTGATTTTTTTTTATTTTCTTATCTTAAGAAAACTAAAAATATAAAAAATAATAAAATAAATAAAAAGAAAACTAAAAAGTTTTATTTTTTATATTTTCAGTTTTCTTACAAAATAAGTGCTTAAGCTAGCCAATTGAATTTTTTTAAGTTCATTCGTCATGTAATAAAAAATTATAGGGGAAATTTACTTTGACCTACTATCCATATAGATATACGGAACCCTTGGTGGGTTATTCCGTTTCGTACTTGACCGTTTTTATTCTTTCATAACGGAACTATGCAGTCTGAACTGCACCTGAGTTTATCCGGCAATAAAGTTGATCTGTTTTTAAATATTTCATTTCCCAGACTCAGGTTTTGTTAATTTTACCAATCTTTATTAACTTTGATAAATTTACAAGTAATAATGTATAAGATGGATCTTTAGAAGTAGAAAAAAATACTCCTTATTTTACAATTTTTATTCAGCATTAAATCCAAACAAGAAATATTTATACGACTCGTTTAACATTGAAGCACATGTATGTTATATTACTTCATTAAGGATTTTGGGTAAATTAGAAAAGGCAATTAGATTTTGCGGTAAGGGATATCCCTCGGCTGCGTATATTCTACTTGCTTTGTTTATTATTTATTATTTTTATATACGTACTGCAGTATTGTATTTTCAATGTATTCATTCATATGTGAGTTTTTTCATTAAATTTCAAGCTAGCTCTTATTGCAGAAAGAATCTAGTGTTAAGAGGCTCCGTTCATCGCCTTTCGCTCAATTTTTGTTTTTTTTTGTGTCTTGACTAGCGAAACTCAACGCCGAGTTTTGTCTTTGTACAAGCACGAAGAGGAATATTGCACTTTGGTATAAAAAATGGATTATTTAGGATTTTTTTAGATTCATGATGGCTCTCTTTCCTTTTTATTATTTAATAGTTAATTGAAAACCATCATTTAATTATTTTATAGTAATCATATATATTGTGTATAAAAATAAATCTCATATATCTATTATTGAAAAGATTATTATTTGTATGTCACATTTCGTTACAATGACAGGAAAGAAACTTGTTACACCTACATTTTTCCTTTGTACGAGTATTAAGAACGATTTCCACGTGGAAACAAAAATGACAGACAATGTTTAGGCTCTTCTTAAATAAAATAGGTTTACATTCCCACCAACAAAGAGTTTTGTATCTTGTAATTACTCCATTCTCTTCCTAGAACAAGTTAATTTCAACTCTTTCTCGGGCTTTTTCGCTCGACTATTTATTGGTGAAATTAGAAGTATGCAGTTAACTTTTGCGAGTTCAACGTAGTCCTTAATGGGTCCGCTCCACTCACGGTGGAAGTCAGACTTTAATTTTTCGAGTATTTTTATATTTTACTAGTTTTCAATTTTTCACAACAACTTTGTTTAGATTGAACGTGGAAATTTCAATAATTACTTATTTAAATGGAATTATTTTTGCGTCAATTTATTAATGTATATATATTTATTTTAGCGACACGCCGTATCCCACACACAGTAGAAAAGGTAGAGGGAGCCTTGTGCTAAAACATTCCGCCCTCCATTTCCCAGCAAAATCTAAAAGCATTGCTGGTTGAGTGCAGAACTCAACGCCGCGCTTTGATTTTTTTAAGTTATATTATATGACGTCACTGGTTTCAATGTATCTATACATGCGGCCAGAGTTACTTTAGGCACTTAAAATATCATACAATTCTTAAATATGTATTACCTTTTGACTGCGCGGGCGTAGTCGTGGGCTTAAGATAAAATATTAACACAATTGTAAAACAGTAAAGCGAGTTTAGGCCCTGTGGAAATGAAATGAATTCAAATGTCACTCAAAGTAATATACATACTTTATGTATAAGGAACCTGGGAAACTCATCGTTAAGACTCTCCGTCCCTATTAAGACATTCCCGTTCTTAATTTCCACCGAACACTTGCCTGGTTACCACCAGGGAAGAAAATATAATTTCCTCCGATTAGGAATCGAATCCACAATTGTCGCGTTTACAGTCACACCCTGGCACCACAGGGCCCCAACGGCCTCATTCAAATGACCCTAAGAGTGAGGTGTGTACAACCAATACAAATATGTAAAGTCTTTGAAATTAATAGTTATAAAATAAAGAGTCGAGTACGTGTAAATGTTAATTTGGTCTATAGGATATATTATATTTCTTGATTTATGATTAAAGTTCAAAATTAATTCGATTTTTTTTTCTTTAATCGTTATTATGAGAGCATTAGTAATGTAGAGTTCTTTTGTTGTTTTGAAGTGGGAAACGGAGGCCTTGTAGAATAACATATTATGGAAACAAATAATAATCCAAAATCATTAAATTTAAACTAAAATTTTAAAGAAATACTACGAAAAATAATTAAAGACATAAGAATTAAAAGCCAAAATGTATTTAAAGACAAAAAGAAATAAACAATTCTTTTAGTAATGATTTGATATAAATGAGACATACAAGTCTATCCGATCTGGCACCGCGCCGAACGCCGACCAACACACGCTCCCATTGTCCGCTCTAATGATTGTTTATAGCTTTTATTGTTACATACAGAGCTTTTACTACGAAATAACTTTAAATTTAACTTAAGTTAACGTTTGGCTGATAGAAAGTTAAAAGTTACTAAGTAGGATTGAGACGACATGCGCTGGAAAAAAAATAATTGAGAAGTGACTTTGTTTTTTTTTCCTTTTAATAATCAAAAGTCGTGAATCAGTTTAGTTAGTGTAAGTGTTACAGGGTCTAACTGTAAGCGCAATGGTCGCGGATTTCATTTCGACTCAGAAAAATTAATGATTATCATTTTCCTACTCTGGCAGACATAGTTCGGCGTTGTGTTCCGCTACTGACCGTGCAGTATCTCGAAATGCCTTATCACTAGGTTATGTTTTTCTACTCCGGTTTATCAGTTTAGTTAATGTAAGTGTTACAGGGTCTAACTGTAAGCGCAATGGTCGCGGATTTCATTTCGACTCAGAAAAATTATTACTCAGAAAAGTTATGTTTTTCTACTCGTGAGGAGAATTATATGGAATACACAGGGAAGCTAAAAAAACATAAATTATTAAGCTATTATAGTTTCTTATATAATGTATTATATTCTTGTTAATGTATTGATAACTCCATTTTAACTTATATATTTAATAAATCGTATAAACTAACGAATTAATTTAAATAAATATCAATTCAAACAATTAACTAACATTATTTCCTTAAATTGAATAGAATATTTGTTGAACTATTTGCAGAACATTGTTATATAACAGTGTACTGACATAATTGAATAACTTTCACGGTGTTTCGGCATCCCTCTTCCCTACGGACGAACACAACGTCGTAAAGAAAATGTAGTTGGTATCCTATTTCTTATTTTTTTTAACTTCACGCTATATCCCGCACTCAACAACGTAAAAGGAACTTAATTTTAAGATACTTCATTCCCTATTCACAATTAAATTTTCAAGACAATAGCAATCGAACCCACCACCATCATGACGGCCTCAATTTGAAATAATAATAATGTAATATTAAAATAAAAATATGAGCACAAACTTATGCAAAATAAAAAATTACTTTCACTATAAAAAAGTTGTTATACAACAAACGAATTACATAGGAAATAAATAAATCAGCGTCACGCTGTATCCCGCACACTGCAGGATAGGCAGAGGGAACGTTCCCGTTCTCCGTTCCCCACTTTCTGCCGAATTCCGGACACATTGCGTGTTAAGTGGCAGAGCTCGCCACCGCGCTTTGCCTCGACACCAGACCGAAGAAATGGAAATATACATTTAAGTAAATATTTCATGTAAGGAAATTAATGACTACCTCAAAGATCTCCCATACCGCATATGATAATTGCTTTTCCTCGTTTTATCCCGAAATTCTTTAATAACTATTGCATTTACATTTCATGCATAAAATAAAAGTATTTGATGTTTTACATAAAATATAATTTTATTATGTATTATATTTTATAATATTAATATATACAGTATAAATAAAATTGATGTAGCTTTTAATGTAACCACAATACGATTTTTTATTTGGTTTGCAGTCCGCTAAGAAAAAGCGCGATGTTACACCACTCGATTGCCACACGAGACAAAAAAAAACGATTTGGATGGAAAGGGGAGGACGGAATATTTTTCATCACTTTTTCTCGTTCATTCTATATCAGTTACTCTCTGTATGGGAAGAATTAATTATTTTCGTTTTTTCGCCCTGACTATAAAAGTACGGCGTAGTATTACGGCTTTTTTTACTATTTTTAAATGTTATACTATATTCTAATTAAATATTTTTAAAGTTCCCACCTAGAAAAGAAAAATATTTTTTTGGAAACTTATATAAATTTGAACCCACGCCTCTTGAAAACTGTCCAAGCGCTCTGATCACTAAGCCAAACGTTCTCATAAGGATACGTCGAAATTCTTATACGCTTTTTACAATGTAGTTATGTCGTTAGCATCTCTGTAGGGAGATTTTTATAAACTTCTGCCATTTTTACAAGTTTACCCAAAGATAATATATAATAACTATAACTAACTTCACGCTTTATTCCTAGCGGGGTAGTCAGAAAGAAGCCCTCCGGGGGTCGCGTTTTACGTGACCTTCCTCCAGTATAACCGAGGTCTCCCCCTACCTTTAAATCTTTTTTACCATTCTTTCATCACTCATTCGTTCGACGTGCCCAAACCAGCTGATCACGTTCTTCTTCATTCTCACCGTGACATCCTCGCTAGTACCTGCCATTCTAATAACACCCAAAGATAAATTACTTATAATTATTTGGCATTTGGCAAGGGAAAATGGTGTTTATTAAATAAAACCGTTATTTTTATTATTTTTTTGATTTTGATAATATATTACCTGAAGTATAGTATTTGATTTAAGGCTGTCGTGATAACAGTAACACAAGCGTGTGGCTTAAAAAATTATAATATTTACATTTTCATCGCTCTTGTAACAAGGTAAATTGCAGCGTTGAGTTATGAACGAAAAGTAGGGAAAAGGAGTGTCAAACACCGTGAAGTATGAGAAAAGTAGTGTCGAACACCGTACAGCGTAAAGCTAACAAAAAAAGTAAAAAAAAAATAGTAAATAGTATATATACAGAAGTTATTTTCATGAGACTCTTTGTACAAATTTTACACATAAGTGATATAAGGGGTGTTAATGCATACATCCCCTTTGACGGTGACGTTACAAAGGAAACTAGCGTTTTATAATATATCAAAAGTTTGTGAAAATAACATTATTAACATACTCTTCGGTTTTTTGACTGCTTTTCGCTGCTGTATGCTGTGTTGGCAGAGATTTCAATCTATATTTAAAATCATTTTAACATATTTTGTTTTCTTTTTGAAAGAAATGTAGGGTTGATTTGCAGAAATTATCGCCGCGCTTTTTTTTGTTACGAAAGCGGAGAATTGAAAATAATTCTTTCCACCCATGGAGTCAAATCTTCAACAGCCGCATTTACAGTCATACGCTGTGCCCCGCGTTTTTCTATTTAGTTCCTATTATGTTATTATTGATAGAGCAATTTTTTTATGGCAAACAAAATATGGGTTATCTGATGGTAAGTGATCACCGCCCCAACGATTCCGAGTAACACCAGACGCGATTTTTAAAGGTACTCATGTCGAACTGAACAGAAAAAAACGGCCTTAGGTAGGCCATTCCACAGTTGGGCGTCGCTTTGAAGGAAGTAGATTCTAGATTCTCTCTGTTTACTATAAAGGTAGAATACAGCCTAAAGTTACATATTTTATATAAGAAATAAAGCATCATTGCTATATTCCAAGTACATTTCAACACTTACGAAATAAAACAGTGCCAAGGCCAGTACAGAAAAAGAGCTCTCATTAACACGAGAGAAGACAAGTGTATACATTTTTAAAATATTTCCACTTTTTATATTCTGATGAGAAGAGAGAGCAGTGTCTTCACAAGCTTAAAATATTTTGAAGGAACAAAATTTACTAATGGGAAGGGAGTATTTTAATACTAGGTTCCCAGGTTCCCCTTTCTAAATGCGGGATGCAGTGTGAAGCTAAAAGAAAGATATTCTATATTGTTGTAATGGACAAAGTGTCTTAAATTATTTCTGCTTATACCGATAGTACTGTGAACGTACATAAAATAATAAAATAAAGTTTTATAATTTATGATTTTCACTAAATGTTAATGGATGATAATTATAATCATAAAAATAATGTTTTTTTTTATATCGTCCAAAAACTCTCAGAGATTTACATAGTCTTTTTTTAGCTAAATATTATTAAGAAATAAAATAATATTTTTTTTACAAATCTTTATTTTACTTGCCATGTATAATATAAAGTAGCTAGTATGTGTTGTGTATGTGAAATCTTGCAAGCTTAATTTGATCCACTTCCCAGCGACCGATTGAGCTAAAATTTAAATTACGACATCAGTTCTGATGACAAAGAAATTGCATATTAACAATATTGTTGACAATCCGAACATGGCCGCCGCAATAAAAAGGTGGTATGCAAATTTTTGCTCATTTTCTCGAGTGGGAATCGAACCCAACTAATTATGTCTGATTATACTGACTCAACGTACAGATGTAGGTATCCTAATTTAAAATTTATATATTTTGGATGAATATAAAAAAATCCTAATATTGTAGTACATCCTAACCTGTATTTTTTCTTATTTCGAATGACTTATTTCAAATATATATATATATATATATGAAAAAATTATATTTATATGCAGAAATTTGCATATATATATGTGTATATGCAAATTGTTCATGCTGCTATGCCACTAACGTCATTATCATCTGATCTTATATGCCGTACAATATGTATATTTATAGTAAACGTACCCGTAAGTAAATTACAAAGGTGAAACGAAGGTAGGAAGACAGGCGTAAATAATAACCGCCATTGCCAATTATCTCAAAGTGGAACTTATAATTGAATACGGTGAGGCTAGTCTGTGTTCTAGTCTTGTAATATAGTAATTAACGAATTTGCATTGTAATAATATGTTTAGTTGAAAGGTTACTGTCTATTATTTTCTAAGTTAAAAGTCAGTATAAAGCAATAGAGACCAGTCGTGGCGCAGGGCACCTGGGTGTTACTAGGATATGATTGTAAACGCGGCAGGTCATGGGTTCGATCGCTACTCGAGAAAATGAAATATTTGATATTTGATTACAAAACGTATAAAAATTTAATTAAAATTATTATAATTAGAGGATAGAAGTTTAATCCATGAAAATAGAATTGTTTTGGATAAAAATATTCTAGAAATGTTTATTAAATAATGTTAACAGATTTAAAATTAGCTTATTACATTACGATTAAAAGAATTTATATTAAATCGAAAATTAAATATAATATATACTATTTTTGCGCAAGAAGTTCATAATCTCGCTAAAAGTGTGGAAATTAGACATAGAATTAAACATTTCAAGTATTTTATGTCATTATAGCAAAAATTATAGAATAATAATAAAATCGCAAGCTATGAGTTAGAAATAGTATCTAATAATAATAAACATAAAATAAATCAGCTTCACGCTGTATCCTGCTAAAGTAGAGTAGGCAGAGGGAACCTAGAATTAATACACTCCGTTCTCCGCTTTTTGCCTTGAAGCCAGAGCGCAGAAATAAAAATATTAACAAATAATAATTGTGTCCCACAATTATTATTTTTGCCATCTAAATAGAGGCCAGTTGTGGTGCAGGGGAACAAAGTGCGACTGTAAAATTGACTAGTTGGGGGTTCGATCCCCACTCAAGAAAATGAAATATTTATTTACATTTATATTTTCATTCCGTCGCTCTGGTGTCGAGGCAAAGCGCGGCGTTGAGTTCCACCACTCAACCAACAAGCAATGCCTCCAGAACTCGGTGGTAAGTGGTGAACAGTTTGTCTTAACACTAGGTTCCCTCTGCCTACCCTG
>DWAN01003228.1:0-13738 GCA_018230445.1 Heliconius hewitsoni
ATCAGTTTCACGCTGTATCCCGCATACAGCAGGGTAGGCAGAGGGAACCTAGTGTAAAGACACTACGTTCCCCGTCAAGAAATGTAAATATTAAATATTTACACCCTCGAGTATGACGGAGTCGAACTCACAACTTGTAGTTTACATTAACAAGCTTGTGCCCTTGAGCCATGACAAGCCTCTGCCAAGGATTCATAAGTTCAAATCCCACTACGTATTTTTTTTTGTTTTCTAAAAAAAATATCACACAAACTGACCAGCAGTACGCCCCAGCACCGCCCACATGGTCTGGTCGGCCAGCACCTCGTACATAAGAGATGTATGCTCCGTTTCATTTACCTGTAAATATATGTATAATATAAATTATGAATTATTTTAATATATGACCATGACCTTTTAGACTAGCGAGCCGATTGCGGCTTCGCCTGCATATACTAAAAAAATATTTTTTTTCTCACCTGAATTACTTTCTTCAATAAAATTATCATTTTAATAATTATACATAGAGACCACTTGTGGCGCAGGTGCCCCTGCGCCACAAGTGATCTCGGTGACTGTAAAATAGACTGACTGTGGGTTCCCCACTCGAGGAAATTAAATATTTATTAACGTTTATATTTTCATTTCTTTCTTCTGGAGTCGAGGCAAAGCGCAGCGTTGTGTTCCATCAATCAACGCGCAATGCTTTCAGAATACGACGGACAGTAAGGAGTGGAGTGTCTTAACACTATGTTCCCACTGTCCACTCTTCTTCATACGTTTACTCGAATAAAAAAAAAATACGAACCCGTTGGACATTAAGCTGTAGACAACATATTTGAGACGCTCTACAAAAGTCCGATCCTTTGCCCGGCTCTAACTTAGTTCTTATCACAAACAATGTAGTGTAATCTTGAATATCAAACGGACATTGGAAGTTTCTGGACGTTTCTTCATTAATAAGCCTATATTGCACGTTGAAAGTAGCTTTCATGGGTCCCGCTTTGACTAATGGGTCCTTTAGTAGCTCCCACATGAATGATGCTGTTGTACCATCTGATGCGACTGTCTAAAATTTGATTTTTTATTTACTTTATTAATCTATTGTGTGTCGTGGCATAGCGGCAAAACGTCTGGCTGTAAAGGCGTCGGTTGTGGGTTCGCCTGCTCAGGAAAATTAACTATTTTCATTTTCTCGCTCTGTAATAGTGCGGTGTTGTTTTTTTGGGAGCAGCATAGAGAATGAGTATCTTAGTGTCAAATAAAACGATTAATTGAAAATTAAGACAGTAAATATCTTTTATTTATATTGCATTGATCCATGCAAGGCTACCAACAAGTTGACATTCATTGATTTATGAAAAATCCCACCTACAACGTAGCTCAATAAGAACGCACGTCGTAAACAATAGGTGCGGTTTTATAAAATGCTACGTACATAATTTAGTATGTTTTAAAACATAATCCAGTTATATTAAATTTCTATCTATTTAATTTATATAAATTCAAGAACATCCTGTACTATATAAAATATATTACAGTTCTTTTATTTAATTTATAACTTATAAAAACCTACCATGTCCGCAGCATTCTTCGGATTCAAATCCGAGACAGTATTATTGCCATCACAATCTAAACTAGGCTCGTTCAATACAAACTGTACGAAGTGTGCCACAGTAGATTTCGCTGTGACATGAATAAATTTCCTTGTATTAGAGGTTAAAAGACGCCAGGACACTATCATTGGTGGCGAGAAGTGGAGAGGCACTTCCGTTATGGATTCCCACCATGGACATGTTAGCCATACCTGGAATTAAATAATTTATTTGCTTTAATATACAGTTTCATAGCTTCACGCTGTATCGCGCAAATATCATAATAAGCTGAGAAGATGAGAGAGATTTAGATGAAGAAGAAGAGTTGGTGGATAGGAGAGATACCGCCCAACTGGCAAGCGTGGCTTTGACTCAAATCGCAATATATCATATAGAACTATCCTAGAACAGATTAAATATAACAATTTCATATTCTAATTCAAGACTTAAAATTTAGTAAATATCTCAGAATGGTTGCACATTAATAAATTTTGCATAGCAACATTAGTTAGGATTGAAATTTTTGCTCATTGTATACACTGTCATCTACAACTAACTTCAGAGCGGCCACAACATGTCGACCGTACTATAAATACTTACAGTATGTTCAAAACTCTTTTCTCTCTTAGGTTGTAACTTCGAGAACAATCTCAAAGGTATTTTAGTAATTTGAAACGGTCCTATAGGATTTATTGGTATTGATAGCTCTCTTGACATGGGCGAGTCTTCCGCTATAAATCTTATTAAAAGGCCCGTTGATGTTTTGAGAAGGATTGAGGCATTCTGAAATGTGGTCAGTAAAAATTGTAATAATAACATTTCATTGTGGCATAGCTTACAAAAATGACTTTATGGGAACTAGGAAATTAAGCAAACGTATAAACTTTAATTTCATATTATGACATTTATAATTTTCGATGGTGATTTTATATAATTCAAACCTGTATTTTTTTATTTTCCGCTTAACACATAATGCCTCCATAATTCAGCGGCAAGTGGAAAACGAAGTGTCTTAACACTAGGTTCCCTCTGCCTTAATGCTGCTGCGAGCGGGATACAGCGTGAAGCTAAAAAAAACTATATTGCAGTCATCAGCGTTCTTCGTTCCAAAAAATGATCAAGTAATTCCAATAATAAATACTATTACAATTGATGTATTAGTACACAAATACTAAATATTAAGTCTGCGTGTTTGTATGCAGGGGCACAAAGTATGACTGTAAAGACTGGTCGCGTGTTCGATTCCCACCCTGGTTCCATCTGCCTACCCTGCTATATTTAGGATACAGCGTGAAGATGAAAAAAAAAACTAGATATTACTAATACTAAAACAAAAAACCTCTTGTATAGAAGAACTGCCGCTAGTGACCACTAATTCCATATCCTGCTCCACACCCGCCACCAAATCCTTCTTCGGCTCCACTTTATTCAAATAGACACTGATACCTTGAGTTTTAACTTCATAACCCATTTTACTAGGAATCAGTACATTCGATAAAAACTCCAATTTATCTTCTATTAACAAAGAAACTTGACCTAATCTAAATTTCCCGCATTTCATAGCAACATATTCAACGATAATTTCATTTGTACCGGGTATTAATACAATATCGTTGCTTTTAAAGCATGTTTCGTAGTTATTTCTTATAGTGGCTGAAGGTTTTCTATATTTGCTACTATCGGACCTTCTTAGCGGCATTTTTGTGTTTTGACACTCTACTGTAGCTTTTTGTAGTGTTTTGTCTTCTTTGTAATGTAATTTGGAGGTTATGTTCATTGGGTTTAGTAATGGGTTTTTGGGTTTAAGGTCATCTAGTCTTATGCTGGAAATTTAATTATTTTAATAACTTAGTATTTATATAATAGTAAATTTAATTAGATATTAGAGTTCCAATAGACGAATGATCTATTCATTCACCTTTTGCGACTGCAATATATAAAACGAAATGATTTATCATTTTCTTCCTTTTGCCGAAAAATAAAAACATATGGAAAAATGCAATATACAGAAACAAAATATTGTCTGTTGTTTAACAACTTCAGAAAGTACAGCTACGGAATTGAACAATGAACTCTTTTCTTTAATTATTTGTTATCTTCTTACCTAGTAACTAAAATATTAGATTCGTTCTCACTATCCTCCACCGTCGCCCTCTTGGGGGAGCCACCTACACTAACACTTAAATCAGTCTTATAATTTTTAACTGGCGTTTTCTTCTCAGTTTTCTCTTGAAATATCTCAACACTGATGGCAGCTTTGCATTTCACGTCTTTGGGCATAAAGCTATCAATGAGCAAACGACATTGGACCTTATTGTCAGTGATATAAGCATCACGTTCGGACGGTAGTAGCGTTGCCGAGATGATTTTGAAGCAATCATTGAGCTCGGTCAATACAGTATCTTGTTTGTTTGCGAGATTATCTCTTATAGATTTCAACATTTCTTCGAAATAAAAATTTCTGACTAGAATCTCTAATTCGGCAGTACTAGCTATTCTAGCAGAGAGTTTTGTATACCTGCCAAAATTTTGTTAATTTAGTTATTTTATACTATGAAATTTATATACAATATTTTTGTACATAATAAATTCCAAAAGAAATATCACTTACAAACACAAAATTATTAAATTATTTTAATTAATTATTTGTTCGATCTCCATTTCGGGGTAGTATTAAAAATATTTTAACTATTTTCATTTCCCAGCTCTGATAGACAAAACGCAGTGGTGAGTTTCGCCACTAAATAATTTAATGTCTCGAAAATGGAAATGTAATGTCTTGAGACTAGGTACCTCCCGTTACATTGCTATGCGGGAAAACGCGTGAAGTTGTTATTTAGACCAAATAAAACGAACCTATCAATATCGTTCATTTTCTTAGCAGCGGCAACTAACTCCAACCGCGTTTGAGCCGCCAAGTCCTTCCACCCTTGTTCTTCATACGACCGTAGCGCGTCCATTAAGAACACTACTGCTTTACTAGTTTCACCTAGTTCTGAATAAAATGAAGCTAGATCTCGTCCTATGTGACGGGCGAATCTGAAAAAAAATCAATTAATAAATATATATTAAAGAGATAAAGAGGATATCTCAATATGCCTTAATTAATAATAACTTACTGAATAACCAACACCATCTTCTTTTCCATTATTTAATTATGGCGTTCCAAACATGAACCTTAGCAAAATATATAACAATCTAAACAATTTCTTCATAAGAAACAAAAAAAAATATCAACCAATACACACCTCAACCTTCCAATATGTTTATACGTTCCCATAGCCAATTCCGCCAACTCCAAGTAATACTGTTGGAAACTAGTTTTGCTGCACAACGCCTCTTTCAGTCTGTCTGTGGGACTCTGCTGGTTATTCGGCTCGCTGTCTCCCATACCAGCTGATAGCATGACCACCAGGTGTAGCTGTTCCGACGTGGGGTCCGCTGAGCCCGGGAGAAGACCACAGAGCTTGCCAAGTTCGTGTAGCTGTAAATATGTTGATAATATTATAATAAAAAAAATCACCCATTTTTACGTTTAGGCAGAGAGAAAATAATGTCAAGACACACAGAGACAGACACACTTTTGGTCCATGTTTCGCGTTTTACCGGAGCAAAGAAATGAAAATCATTGAAATTTAATCGTAAGTGATTATCTTTCTCAAAGAGCCACAATGACATCAAATTGTAATATAATAAATAATTATTATTTATTTATTACTTATATCATGTTTTGATTAGATTTTCATTTACAAATTAGGATACAAATTCCACATATTGTTGAGTACATGAGGAGAGCTTGTGGTAAATTTTTTGTTCACTTTCCGCCCAATTAGATACAGTACAGTACGGGCAATAAGTCGTGGCAGCCCTGTAGTTAGCTGTAGATGGATCGCAGATTTGCTTGTATAATTTTTCTTACCTTTCATAATTCTATTTCTGAATGAATAATGCGCAAAATTCAGAAAACCTACGACCTGGAGCGAAAAAAATGAAAATACAAACTTAAATATTTAATATATCCTATATATTCTGGAGCGCGGATCGAACCCGCGACCAGTCCCGTTCACATGTACTCACTTTGTCCTTAGCGTTGTGCAGCAGCGGCGCGTGCATGGCGCTGCAGGCGTCGGACAGGCGCTCGCACGCGCGCAGCGTCTCCGCGCACGCCAGGTGCGCCCAGCACGCCGCCGCGCCCTGCACCGCCGGCGCGCCCAGCAGCGACCGCTCCACCAGCGCGTTGTGGACCGTTGTCAGGCAGCGCGACGCTATCTACGAGGTGACATTTCAAATAATATAGTGTTACGACACTCAGTGGCAGAACTGAACGTCGTGCTTTGCCTTGTTATAGTATGAGTGGAGAAATTTAAATAATTCGAAATCGTACCCATGTCAATTGGATATAAGGCCAGACACTGTGTCAATGGGCTACGACAGCCCCAAAAGTTACATTTAATATATAGGCAAATATATTCAAGATTCAAAGTACATGCAGTCTTTAGTAAACCAATTGCATATATTTGAGAAATGTTGTTTCAGATATTTATTTTGATATGAAACTACTACTAGATAAATCACTTTGAACTAATATGATCCTAAATGACCCGTCATTTAAATAAATAATTGTTTTTATATGTATTTTTTTAGCTTTACGCATATCTCGGACATAACGGTACGGTAGATAGAGAGAACTTCATGTTGGGTGACTGAGCCTACTATACCACGCCATTTTCTCACAGAGAGGCTAAAAAATAAGAATTTCAATTTATTAATTCCCGGAGCAGAGATCGAATCCACAGCCTACATCCTAACTGTGCTACAACGAATACGAAACTTTTGTAATTAAATGTATGAAATTACAATGATGATAAAAAAATTAAAACATAAACACGGACATAGACTCAAAATGAATATCCTCGTAAATGGTTGGAAAATTTCAGAATAATATTGTGAAACAAAAATGGCCATTTTGGCTAATATTAATATTTTTACGACCGAAGATAATATAATAGCTGTTCAAAAGTGGAACCAATACAGAATTATGCTATACTTTTTTTATTTCACTTAAAAAGCTAAACATAAAAATAAACTGTACTTTCAGTAGCATTTCTGAAAATAAAAAAATAAATTTTTGCTTTTGAAAGACCTAAAAAAAATATGTACATTGGTATAAATAGTCGAAATCGCATGTATAAATATCAATTTCCGTCGATTTTGGTGCAAGGCTAACTAGCGCATTGATTTTTTCCTACTGGCAGTAATCAGAAATATTTCATAATATGAAAGTTTTGTATTAAAAACAAAGATGCATTCAGAATATTAGAAATGTTGAAAAAAATAACCCATATAGTTTAATGATGAATAGAAATGTAACTCGTATGATTGTGGCAATTACAGCTCCATGTATACAGATGAGTGATCATGCATTAAATAAATGAGTTAATATGTTTCTCCTATATCAATTACCTAAATTATTATGACCAGCACAGTATAATAAAGAAATGAAATGAACCTAAGATAATTTTTGTTGTTTATAATATATTAATTAATATATATAAAATTTTATTTAATAATAATTTATTAAAATATTCAACATTTTCAAACATAATAAAAATATATCTAAATGTATGGAAAAATTAAATTCTCGCATAATCATTATTAACTAATTATAGTAAAAAAAAATCATGTACTCACCTCCCATGGCTTACAAGTAAGTAATAACATGGCACTTTGTCTTTGAAACAAATAACTCCTAAAGTCTAATAGTGATGCATTTTTCTTAATAATTAAATCTCTTAGGGATTGCGGAACTAATGCTGTCAGTCTTACAGCTTGCCAGGATGTCACTGGTTGTTTGAATGTGTCAAGCCACTTGGGACTCTCCGTTATGTTTGAATTCAGTACAAATTGTGAAAACAAGGCATCTAATTCATCATATTGGACTAGAGCTTCCTCATATAAACCAAGCATTTCTAAGACAAATGCTAATTGCTCCTGAAAATAAATTTTATAGTTACATGACTAGTATTAGCCACTGTGGTGCAGTTAGGTAACATCAGACTGATGGTCAGATGTTATGGCTGTGGGTTCCCAGGTTTCTGAAGACATTATAAGTTCAGTGTGTGAATGAAAATCATTTATTAATCTAAGTAGAATTCAAACTCACAACCTTCTTGTTTACAATCAGATACATTTGTTCTCCACAATGGTCTCAATTCTTTTAATATAATAAATGTGACAAAAACAAAATAACATTATACAACTGACCTGCAATATAAAATATTTACAGAAATCCCATTCAGGATCATTTCTTTTCTCTCTTTGTTCTCTCATATGTTCTTCAAATCTTATGAGAGCTTTATTATAAGCTACTAAAACAAAATGTCTAACTTTTGCAACTAAACCTCGCCATGATTCAGCACTCCGAGCTTCAGATTTTATAGGATTTATAACAGAAATAAACCTGTCTTCAGTCTGTTTGACAGCAAACTCTCCTTTAATTTTATCCAACACTGTAGTTCTTGGTAATAATTTGTTTGTTTTTCTTATATCGTAAGTCTCTACTAACACTATCATCCAGTCTGTGATATTGTTTTTTTCTAATTGTTTGAGCCATGTTTCTATGTCCTCTCTGAGAACTGTTTTATAATATTCTATATCCTGAAAAATTATAATTGTTAATATTTAATATCTTACTACATATTGTAAATATTACAAATTATTATTGATAAGTGACATGCTCTGATAACATAAATAACTTAATAATCTTACCACGCAATCTGTCCAATAAATATGGAAAATAGGTCGCTTTAGAAGATTGAGCTCAGATTGAAGTTTATCCTTATTAAACTTTACAAAAGAGGCTTCTAAGTAAACAAATTTCGTTATTCGACCATAAGACCTGCGCCACTCACATGAATCTTGTGGTATAGCTGCTACTAATGGTGCCTCTAGAGTACAAAATAAGTTCCAATCGCCAGCGCCTACGATCAAATTAATATTTTTGACGTTTTTCCAAACAAATCAGGACAATTATACAATATGAAACTTACATGTTACAATTGGTTTATTTGTCATCCCTTCACGATCAGCTGGTGAGTTATCGACCCCCTTCATTTTTCATTATCATTAAAATATAAATTCATTCGTATAGCACTAAAACACTGTCTAATTAACGTCCTAAGTCCACCCACTTTTTTGAATTCTTCGTAAAATATACATGTATGTTTAATATACAAACGAGTGAAAAGTTTCTGTAAATATTCCAAAACCTAATAAATTTCAAGCTGTTTTGATTTACAAAAGAAAATATTGAAAAAGGAATTTTGACAAAATTGTCTGTCACTGTCAGCACCTCCACGAATTAAAAGTTTTGACGATTGATGATTTGTTTCGTACAACGCATTATCTAAATTAGTCATTGATAATAAATTTTATTAAGTATATATATATTTTTATTTTGTTTCTTAAGTTTGCCTTTTTTATCTTCTAATAATTCAAAAAATAAACTATTAAAAATATTTTTTTGTAGTTGCTTGAATATTTTTTTATTGATTTCATTAAAATTACGTACATTTTTTAAAATTTAAACTATTTAAGCAATAAGTCTCTGTCAGCTGTTGTTTGACTGTAAACGCAATGGTTGCAGATTCCCCACTCTGTAACAAGACAAGATGATACATTCCACACTCCACTCAATACATAATGTAAAACAAAAGGTGCGCCTTTTGCAAATAATTAAAATAAAGTTTATGATGAAAGCTTCAGAGGACGCTCTGGCTGTAGCACTTAATAATCTGCTAGAAATTTACAATAAATTTGAGAAGGATCAGGTTTTACAAAAAATAGAAAAGTATCGCAGGCACGTCTGTGCTACGATATTAGTGCGAACGTTGCATTTAATGGACAGTTCAAGACGAGCAAAAAGAAAAAGACAAGGCAAACGAGCATACGGGTCACCAGATGATAAGTGATCATCGCTGCCCACCACTCCGTGTAACACCATAGGAGTTACAGGTGCCTTGCCGGCTTTTGAGGTGGAGATAGAGCTGATAGAGTTGCTTTTTGAGGGTACTCAAGTTGTATTGACCTGAAATACTGTCTAGATAGGTAATTCCACAATTCCACAGTTTTGTGGCGCGTGGATGTAAATTTATACGAAATCGCACAGTAGTGAAGTACCATGTATCCAGATGGTGTGGATGGTATTTGAGCTTATGAATTACTGTGCGGTTAGAAAATTTGGCACATAGCTCCTCAGAACACTTACCATGATAGTGACAGACACACCAAATGCTAAGGTCCAATGTGTTGATACTGAGTGCCGTTATAAGGGATGTGTTTTGGAATTCGTTGGACTTGGAAGACTGCCGAAACGACAAATACCACTAAAAAGCCTTAGGGGGTTGAATTGAATCAAGTGCCTTTCATCCCTGACGAAACATTCCCGAGGAATGTCTTAACAGAAGACACAAGTTTCTTTTGGCACTGGTGGACGTTTTCCCGAGATATACTTGGGCGGCCTGAATAAACAGCATACACTGTGATTTTAAAAACAATTGAATTTTCTGCATAATACGAGTGTTAGAAACAATGTATATGTTAATAACATAATTTTATATTTCATGCCTTCATTTTTACATTTTCATAAACTTTAATTACAAGATTTAAACTAAAATAAACATACACACTAATTTGTACATGAAAAAAAAATATGTGAAAATATTTTTAAACTGACTTATTTAACTACGCCGCTCGGGCCTCTTATGGGATTAATCCACCACTGAAATTACTAAAACATATTTATAATTAAGTAAATTCTCTATTTTAGTTGTGTACTTAGATTTACAAGAAATAATTTTGAAATTATAAATCCTTAAATTAGCAAAGTAACCAAAATTATAAATATTTTAATCGATATTTATTATGCCACTAGTCATTTGATCTATCGAATGATTGCTTCACTAGTTACTCTATTGCTTATGGATTGTTAAAATGTCGTGTTCTGTTTTGGTATCATCTCGCAATAAAGGAAATCAATTTTCATAATATATACACGATTTAAGAATTATACATTAAGTGCATTACTTATGAAAATTTGTAGTGTTTTTGTTTTAATCACCAGGTAAACATAGAAATAGTTTCGGCTTTGCCTTGCGGCGATTTTACGCAAATGATTATTTTATTTTATTTTCTATTAATCTATTAATTGTTACATATTGTTAATTATAAATTAATTCTCATTTAACGTTATCATGTGAGAACAAGTCTGCCGCTATCGATTTTGTTGAGGACTAGTTCTAATAGTATATTATACGAAATTTAAGTAATTATTCAACTGTTATAAATAGATGAGTAATTTGTATATGATAATTTGTACATACGGATACATTAAAACTAATATTATGATAAATACATGTTTATTTACTAAATTGTGCAATATTCTTTGGTTTAATTAATTATTAGTACGAATTTTAAACAAATATTTATTTTCGTAGTCATGAATACCACAGCCCCGACATCGGCAGACGCCTGCCTAAGTATAGTTCACTCACTGATGTGCCACAGGCAGGGTGGTGAAAGTGAGGGCTTTTCTAAGAGAGCTATTGAATCACTAGTCAAAAAGTTGAAGGAAAAACGAGATGAACTGGACTCTTTGATCACAGCAATCACAACTAATGGTGCACATCCAAGTAAATGTGTTACAATACAGCGTACATTAGATGGACGTTTACAGGTAATTTTTATTATCTACATAATAGTTTATAGGTGAAAAAAGTATACAGCTTTACATATCAGTCATAAATAGTAGGTAAGGAAATCTACTCTATAGTTATATCTACTTTTTGTCCACAAAAAGACATTAAGCGGTGAGTTGTTAGCTGATCACTGTGCAGTATCTTACCAGACCATGGAAGTGGAAATATATTTAGCTATAAATATTACCAAGGACATGGTTTATGAGACCATTGTGGCAGTAGAACAGAGTCTGAATGTGAATTAGATGGTTATGGTTTCAATAATTATTAAGGACAATAAATTATTTTTATTTTTTTCACTTTTCTACTTAAACACACAATAAATAATGAAATTCATGTGATATAATTTATGAATGGCCCTTTGTAGATTGCAAAACACTAAAAATAATAAAATCATTATTTCCATTTTAGGTTGCAGGTAGAAAAGGGTTCCCACATGTGATATATGCTAGAATTTGGAGATGGCCGGATTTGCACAAGAATGAATTAAAACATGTAAAATTTTGTCAATTTGCTTTTGACCTTAAATGTGATTCTGTGTGCGTTAATCCCTATCATTATGAAAGGGTAGTGTCACCTGGTATTGGTGAGTATCTTATTTAATAGTTTTATCAACATAATTATATATATTTTTAAAAATATATAGGTTGGTCAGTATGGATATATAAATATTTTAAATTTATGTTTACAGCATTTATTCTTTTCGTTTCTCAAAATCAATAAGTTTCTTAACAAGTGGAATGGTAAAAGTATTGGGATAACTTGAATATTCATATCAAAATGTGGATATTGAACATAGGATACATTTAGACATTTTTTTTTTTATAAATTCATCAAATGAATGTTTGTGTATAAAACAAAATTTCAAACACATCATAATTCTTATTAGAAATTAATAATTATAGTTTTTTTATGCAAATCAAGGAAATTTTTTAACATTTTTTAATCTTATCTAAACATTAGACTGGTGGCACTGATTTAAGAATGATAAACATACTGATAAAGAAATATTATAATTTGTTGATATGAAACCTAGAAATAGATGAGTGTGTTATCACAAATGCCATCTCAGAAAATGAATTGTTTTAGATCTCTCAGGACTAACATTGCAGTCAGGTCCTAGTAGATTAGTTAAAGATGAGTATACAGCAGGCCTTAGTGGTAATGGCATGGATATGGACACAGGGGAACTGGTCACCATACAACATCATGCCACGAGTCCCAGACACCATCATTCCACCATACCTCATCATCATCAACAGTTTCAAACGACTAATATTATAATAAATCAAGGGCAAAGTAAGCTGTTATTTATTTTGTTATTTTTTGGGCTGTCAATTCAAAGTGACCCCATTTATTAGAGAGTATTAATTGTATAAAGTATATTTATATTACATGTTGTTGCAATAATGTAAAGACCATAAAGGATCATATAAAAAAATCTGTTTTTAGTCATATTGTATTGACAGCTTTATTTGGTTTATTTTGTTGATCATTGGTGTGTTTAATTTGCGGTGCATGTTAATTTTTCTTTTGCATTTTTCGTTTTGATAGCGCCAGATGGCGTTGCGAATATGTTCTCTGCACATGGACCAAGACCCTTGCGACCTGTAGTGCCTATGCCTCAAATGGGCCATTCACCAGGTCAAATGATCTCAAACCATACAAACCAAATGCCAGGGACTCCTATGGGGCCTGGGACACCTCAAATGGGTCCGGGTACTCCACAAATGGGTCCAGGAACACCTCAAATGGGTCCGGGAACTCCACAAATGGGGCCAGGGACCCCTCAAATGGTGCCAGGAACACCTCAAATGGGTACAAATGTACCTCAAATGGCCTCACCTAGAATGGCATCAGCCCCCACTCAGATGTCGCCGGGAACTCCTCAAATGCAGAATATGAATCAGGGAATGTCAATACCAAGCCCTCAACAAATGGTCTTGGCCCAGCAAAGGGCTATAGCTCCCAAACTGGAACCTCCCGACACAATGGACGCTCGTGCAATGTGGCTGCCAAAGAGAATGAATCATTGTAAGCTTATATATTTATTTTGCACTTATTTTTTTAAGCTGATCACGGTTTTTATTTTGTACGTCCATGTTTGATTATATTGTACATGTTTTGGTCTTTTTTTTATATTTTATTCATAATGAATACTAACAATTTTCAGCTGCAATGCCATTGAGTATGTCCCCAGGTGGTACTACCCCTTTGCTTGATGGTGCTAATAACACATTCTTTACAAATGAACAAACCGCTACGGACACGCAACTAACGCAAACATTACCAGGTAAACTGTTGTTCAAATTTATGTGTATTAATAAACATAAAAAAATATATTAATTTGTACTATCATAAATCAGCTTCACGCTGTATCCCGCACACTGCAGGGTAGGCAGAGGGAAC
>DWAN01003229.1:0-13737 GCA_018230445.1 Heliconius hewitsoni
AAAACACGGACATAATTTTAGTGTAATAAGTAAATAATTCTGTGGTTTAAGCGGGTCGCTAGTGTAACATATAAGTTGAAAATTAAGTGAAAATGACTAGTTTAAAATTATAAAATTATTTTGTATAATGGCGTAAAGAGTAAACAAATTAAAACTATTATTAAAATCGGAGAATACATTCATATATTCTGTCTCAACGAACTATGCCAAATTATTTTTTTTATTTGTCTATTAAAACTTTCTTTTAATCGAAAAATAACATACGTAACATCCATGTACCAACTGTCGACGACATTGCATCGTTTATAATTCAAAAGATTTGTCAACCAAAACTGTTGGCAAAAGTTATCCCGAGTAATTCCATAAATCCGGGGACAGTCCCTGCACTGGTCAAGATAAGTTAAGCGGGCTACGACCAACACGGTGACGTGAACACAACGGTACTAGCGACATGCTTGCGGTGGACGTCTGGTCGCATCTGCCACGCATATCTTTAGGTATGTGTAAGGTTGAAGAAGCAACATTGTACTAAGTACCAGAACTAAATGTCTTTGATTAAATTTTATTTTGAATTTATGTGATTTATATAATATAGTATTTAGTCGAGTTTTAAACCGTTCATCATATCTAATTGATAAATGCTTATAAAATAAATGAGTTCCACCACTCATCACGCAATGTCTCGAGACTCGGCAGAAAGTGAGGAACGGAGTGTCTTAACACTAGGTTCTCTCTCTGCCTACCTTGCTGTGTGCGGGATATAGCATGAAGCTGATTTATTAAATACATATAAATTATTAAAGATGGTGATGATTGCGTGCTGAAATTTAGCTTATATTTAAGATTATAAGGTGTAAATTTTCACGTATAGATATTATTTATATATATTATAGGTAACACAATAAGTCGTGGTGCAGGGACGCAAGGATTGGACTATAAACGAGGCAGACTGTGGATTCGATTCCCAGTCGAGGAAATTAAATATTTTCATTTCTTGGCTCTGGTGTCGAGGTGCGGCATTGACTGTTGAATTTTGCCACTCAATACGCAATGCCTCGATCCGAAAGTGGGGAGTGGAGGTCATAGCATTAGGCGCTCTCCGTCCTTCCTGCTACATGACAGACGTAAAAAAAGTGATTTGTTTTCCGCAAGTTGAAATTTTCAACAAGTTGAAACTTTCCAAAAAATATATATTATTTATTTAAAATAAATAATAGATAACGTAGCTACCTAATTGCGATGCTCCAGTTACATGTCGAGTTAACAAAGGGGGAAGCGGTGAACAATGCGAGACGTGGCCAATAATCACGTATCTGCGGCTGTTAAGTATTTAGTGCAGGAAATTGAGCTTCGTAGTAGGTACAAGTTAGAATCTCAAACATTTGGTAAACTTCTGGAGTATGTTCAATTGCAATCGAAATTAGTTTTTGACATTTATTTTTCAAGGTGCAGGTCGGGGCACAGCGCGGTGCTGAGTTCCGCCACTCAACACGCAATGCCTCAAGAAATCGGCGAAAAGTGGGGAACGGAGTGTCTTAATTCTAGGTTCCCTATGCCTACCCTGCTGTGTGTGGAATACAGCGTGAAGCTGATTATTGATGACATTTATTTTTACCTAAACTTTGTCGTTCTCAAAATAATTGTATGTTAATATTTCTAGGTAAATAAAAATCTGAGTAGAAAGAGAATGAGAGAACGGTAGTGAGAGAATGGTAAGTGAAGATAACAAATATAAGAAGAGAAAGAAAAATAATAATAATACAAATTATTTTTAACCTAATATGCATTTTTATTTATGGTTCCCCACTTTCAATGGATTACAAGGAGTTGAATTTTGAATGGCGGAAAATGCTGAGGTTTGTCTTCGTAGAATTTAAAATCATTTAGCTTATAGTGAGATGGCCTCAATATATTTTTATTGAAGTTTAAAAGTCAAACATCCGAAATTAAAAAACTATACGCTTTAGCGTAACAAAGATAAGTTTTCGATTGTTTCGAAATTATAGACATTTTTGACACTTTTTGTGCGTTGTAGTATAAGTCCCATAGGTGGTATATTTTTAGATTCAAAATTCTATAATATTTTTATGACAATGCGTGAATATGATATGGTAAGGATTGTAAAGTTATTTTATAAGTATAAACTAATTAAAGTTATAGACTGATGAATTGTAAAATTAAAATTGTAAAAATGTTAAACTTAATATAACAATATGAGTCATGGTGTAGGGCCACGAGTATGTAACTGTTAACACGACTGGTTGTGGGTTCCATTCCCTCTCCAGAAAATGAAATATTTAATTTATATTATATAGTGCGGCATTGAGTTCCGCCACTCAACACGCAGTCTCCAGAAATTTCCGGAAAATGTAGAGTGTCTTAACACTACGTTCTTTGCCTTTGCTTTGCTGCTGTGTACGTGATACAGCGTGAAGCTGATAATATAACATTATGCCAACCTGTAGTAGTCAAGTGGCAGGTGTCCTTACAAGCGGGAATATGATTACCGTGCACGCTGCGCTACTTCAATACTTCCTGTAAAATGGACGCGATTCATTTTCAAAGGTGTTTATGTTTTCTACCTCGATCTGAAGATATTTTAACAAATAATTGTAGTAAGCTGTCAAACATAATTTTTAAACCGTAAAAAAATATTATTATTTTAATTAATACATAATTTTTTTAGAGGCTATTATGTCGTGGCGTTGGGGCACAAGGGTGTGACTGTAACGCGACGGTTGTGGGTTCGATCCCCAATCAAGGAATGAATTATTATTCATTAAATCTTATAGTGCTTCGCTCTTGCATCAAAACAAAAGCCCGGCGTTGAGTTTCGCCATTCAACAAAAGTAGAAAACGAAATGTTTTAACACTAGATTCCCACTGCCTACCCTGTTGTGTGCGGGATACTGTGTGAAACTGTTATTATTATTATTATAAAATAATTGAAAAGTAGATTTCGTTAAGAAATTTAGGGTAGCTAATTTAACTAGAGACTTGACACCTCTCATGGGAAATTACGAGCATTGTGCGTAAGTACCTAATACTTTCAAAAGTTTCAAGATTATTTATGTTATGAAACATTCTTCTGTTATATTTATTGGTGACATTATCGCGTGAAGTAAACTTGACTACTATTTTTAGATATATTTCTACTAGATATATTGCTACTTAATATTATTTTATTATACTTTATTTTTGGTTTCACAGTACAATATAAGCATATAAAATTGTTTATTTTCTTTGTTTCTTTTTAGTTTCACGCTGTATCCCGCATAATAAAGCAGGATAGGCATAGGTAGCCTTAGTATTAAGATACTCCGTTCCCATTACAACACTTTTGTGTTGTAATGGGAATTATGTTTATTTTTAAGCTTGAGAACCTAGTGTTAAAATACTCCGTTCCTATTAAGATACTTTTGTTCCTCACGTTTATTTTCAAAATATAATAAATGAGAGATTTTGGTAACTTGACGCTATATATCACACATAGCAGGCTAAGCAGAAGGAAACTGGAAACCTAGTGTTAAGATACTTCGTTCCTATTGGGATACTTTTGTTCCTCACGTTTATTTTCATAATAATTGAGAGATTTTGGTAACTTGATACGCTATATATCACACATAGCAGGCTAAGCAGAAGGAAACTGTAAACCTAGTGTTAAGACACTCAGTTTCCGCGACTGGTCTCGATAAATAACTGAGCTAAGTATCATTTTGTTTAAAAATGTAATCTTCCAGTTTTTTTCTAGTAAGTTATATAACTTTTACATAATTATCGATCAATATAACATGCCTGTCAATTAATCTTCTTTCGTTCTTCTTTGACCTACTTTTAGGAGTTTTTTTAGATAAATTAACTTACATTCACCGACCGATTTCTATTGTCTTTTGTATATAGAGCTTTATATACCTACTTTTATTATTACGGCCGCTATAACATTAATATAAATAAATTAAAGTTTTGTTTAAGAACAAAATTCACTTATTTGGCTACTTTAGTACCAGACGACCTCAGCAAGTGCGATTTAATTATATAGACCGAGTTTTGATGTTCACAAACTTAGAGGAAGTTCCAAAGACAGTCCCTTGAGACTCCTTTATGCAAACTAGGGTACTTCCTTTGGTAGGAGTCACGCCTTTACCAATAACTCATTGAATCTTCAAACGTGTCAAGTCTTAGTTGTTTGTCAGGGTACCATTATATTACGTAAATGAAAGTGGAATATTTGGAGAACTGAAACTAATACGAAAGCTAAGGAAATCTTTCTCTAATTATATCTGTGCAAGCCTGTTGTTCGAAGCCATTCGTGGCGCAGGGGCACAAAGTGTGCCTTAAACGTGGTTGGTTGTGATTTCGATCCCCATTCGAGGAAATGAAATATTTATTTAAATTTATATTTTCATTTCTTTCCTCTGGTGTCGAGGAGTAGGGCAGCGTTGAGTTACGCCACTCAACACGCAATGCCTCCAGAATTTGGGGGAAAGTAGGGGACCGAATGTCTTGACACTACATTTCATTTGCTTTGCTGTGTGCAGGATACAGCGTCAAAATAATAGCTGATTTAGCAATTCAAAATATCCAAAATATGTTGCTTAAGTACTTAATTCAAAATATGTTTAACTAATTTAAGTAAGCTCAAATTATTTTTCTATGTATAAAAATAATTCAAATAATGAACTAAAATAATAATATTTAAATACTTATTTAAAATAGTTTTTCTTTGCAAACAGTAGGTTAGGTAATAATATAATTACATTTACATCGTTATTAAGATAATAATCTTTAATAATATTAAATATATCTTTGTAATCTCAGCTCATTTAGAAATAAATATTATTTTCTGATGAATTAATTTCTGTAACACTTTTAAATATATTATTTTTTAAAAGTTATTCGTATACTGTCGTAGTTCAAAGAGCCATTGTGGCGCAGTGGGACAGAATAAATCGTTTGGACACGATGTTCGATGCGATTTCCACTTGGGGTAGTAATTTATTTTAATTTCTCCATGCTGACATGAAATAGATCCACTGGGTGCTTATTCTTCTTCCTGGCATTAGTCCCGGCTATTTTCCAGGGTCTGCCTTCCTGCTCATCTGACTCCACTTTGCACGGTTTTTAGCGTCCAGTGCTTGTGATAGTTAAACTATGCCTGAAATATGTTCTGAAATCAATTCAGACTAAGATACTGATGCTGGGTTGTGGGCTTGATTAATGTCACTAACAGTGCATATCTATTCTTATTATTTTTAGGGTTCCGTATCTCCAAAAATAAAAAAACGAAACCTATGGGAGGTTCATGTCTTTTTTTATATATAACTGGCTCCCCTTCGGCGTGACCGAAGATCTTTTGTATCTTGAGTTTTCTTTAGTGTGTTACATATTTCAGACAGTCGTGAAGGTTTCAAGTTTAATTTTTATTTAATTATATTTTATTTATATTATTGAACAGGTATTGATTTTTGTTTCTAGTTAGAGTAATGACTACTAGTATAAGCTACTTTTCTTAACTTATGTGATATCTATATCTTATTTTTTATTTACTTATTTCTTTAACTGATTGTAGCATTTTATCTATTCTAGTAGTATATGCCTTACATTTAACTTATTATTATAGTTAAAAATCAATTTTCAGAATTATGTAAATAGCTTAAAATTTGTATAAATAGTGTTTTGTTCACTTAGATTTAGTATGTACAATAAATTTAGAAAGATTTATTCGGTTTTGAAAAAATCGTTTTGTATCAGGATCACATTGTTGCCCGTCTGTCGATCTGTCAAGACCATTTCTGCTGAAATTAATATAGTATACTCAGGTTTAGGTGAATGCAATCAAAAGATACGAGCATTTATGCATCGAAATTGCTGGATTTTGTAAGAAATTCGTCGCGTAATCAAAACGTATAGGGTACGTATATTCCCGTGGACCTACAGAAATTTGGCACGAAGTGAGTTCTCACACCCACAATGCAAATAAAGGAAAATATCCGATAAGTAAAAATTTATGGATATTTTGTAGAAAAAACAAAAACAAATTTATACTTGCTATTTATACATTTCATACAAAATGAGTGTATGAAAGTATTAACTACAATCGTGAAGTTGGTACGGAAGCCTCGGTGTACCAGTTCGACTCGAACTTAACCGGCTTTTTCATATCTTTATTCTGTTTAGAGCTTACCATTTCATATTTGCCTACGATTCTGACAAAGAATTAAAGTTCTATTTTTAATATATATTTTAATATGTATATTTAGCAATCTTTCGACGATGGTTTAAATTTAAATTCTCTCTCTTCATATAGTAAATGCTATTGCATAGCGCAAAACTATTAGTATTATTTTATGAGTACTCTCATATAATGTCCCTTAAAATTCGGAAAATGTCCATATACGTTTTAATAAAGCAGTAAAAACCAATTTTACGGGTGTTCCTGCTGAGGCAATGAGTGCTCTTTAGGGTTACTTGAGTCATCGTATAGTTTCAGAAGCTTTAGTATTCTAACTAAATATCCGTTTCTCGGGATATATGTTAACCATATATCCCGGGATATTTAGGTAGAATTTTTTTCCTGATATTTTGGTAAATTATAAAACTTTTGACTTTGTTTTGTAAGCCATCGTTAAGTCAGATTTATTTGTATCGACATAGCAATCTTCGAAATTCAAGCGATAATGAGCATGTAATATTTTTTAATCATCTACATAATGTATTTTTTTCTAATTTACACAAGTAGAGTTTTCTAATTTAGACAAGTAGTTTTATTCATATAATTGAAACGTTCATTTAAAGTAAATATATTAAGTTGATATGTTGCAAAAAGATATAACAGATACATTATAAGATACATTCTACGAATACGTTTAAAGAGAATAGGTATAAAAGAATATATTACGTACGTCAAGCTTTATGCTTTCCTTTGAAATATCATGACGTATTTCACAAAAGATATGAATAACATTCGTTTTATTCCGGATTATATCTTTATTAAAACAAAATCTGGTGTTGTGTTGAGAAAATGAAAATAAATCAATGAATATTCTGAGCTCATTTTTTTTTACATAGCAAATTTTAAAAAAAACTTAGTGTGCTTGTGTATGCTTCTTCTCAATTTAAGATTTCGATTATGATACGATTCTGAATTTTCTATCACTACATTTTTTTGCAAATCTCACCTAATATTGTGATACCAAAGGAAATGGCTTGATTTGTAAAATATAATATCGCATGATATAACATCTTGAGAATGGAGAAAGAGTATGGCTAAAGGACCTGAGCCTAGTCTCAAGGCTTTTCTGAATAAGAATGGTAAATAGATGGCATTTGGACTCGTTTGATTTTTCTGAAAATGATATAATAGATATTAGAAGAACAAGAGAAAACTAAACAGTAAAAAATAAAATTTTAATCAAAAAAACCTTTTGAAAACAAGCTTTTATTCAAAAGGTATGTACGCATATAAATTAAAACCAAATGAATTTTTTGCGTGATACAAGCTCTTGCAATTTCGTAAAATCATTATTTTCATTTTACTACAAGATTTTGAATAAAAGCTTGTTTTTCAATTTTTTATAAATATTTTATTATATAGTTAAATTTCTTTATACGAAAAATAGTAATTCCCTGACTGGATGGAAGTTGATGTCACTTATTTCAAAAAATATATTTACATTATCTATTTTAAAACGATATCTTGAAAAGTCTGTACTTTACAAGTAATAACTTTGAAATTAAAAATTTACTATGAATACAAATGAGATTTTTAATAGCACTATATGCTATATAATATATACTAGGAAAGTGAAAAATTGTCAAATTTCCTTCTCCTATTCAGTTTATATAGGTATTTACTAATTGACAAGAAAATGTTTAAATATTTAAACTAAAGCTACTTATTTTAAATCCAAACTCTAAACCATACTGATTAAAATTAGACGACGAAGATAGTGATGATAAAAGTGAACAAAAGATAATAATTTAATTTATTTCACTGTCACTGGACCCAACCGCAGATTCTCTATTATGTAAATGTCCGTGTAACTCTCCAGCGTCGTCTAGATTTTGTAAAGTCTAGTAGGTACCACAAATTACTGTAATATATTTTTAAAAAGGTGCACCATTTTATTAAATAAACATTATTATTATTTTTTTTTACCATAATTTTTATAGATATGGTATGATAGTAGTATATATATGGTAGTTTTTTTTCTATTTAAAAATCTAGGGGCCAGTCGTGCCGCAGAGGCACAGGCGTGTTATTGTAAACGGGTTTAACTGCCATTCGAGGAAATGATATATGAAATATTTCCATTTCCTTAATTGAGAACCGCCACTTTGTAAGCAATGCCTCGAGGAGTCAGTGGAAAATGGACAACAGAATGTCGTGACACTCTCTGTCTAACAAGTTATGTGCGGGAAGCAGCATGAAAAAAAAAGAAAAATCATTTCTACGTTGATTTATTTAGGTACATAATTAATAAAATAAACGTCACTTTAAAACATTAGTAAATAAGTAATAAAGAAAGATACAATTTTAGTTCTATAATTCAAAACTGTCAACTTCCACTGGCCAACTGAAATGTCTAATATTTCTCAAGTTCTTAGCCATCGGAAAAGTTTTTGTCGTAAAATTGGACACATAATACGAAACCCTAGCAGATACTAATCCATAGATGAGTCGACGCTTTCCTAGAAACATCTGCGGCCCCGATAACAACAGTGACAACGAGCGAAACAAAAACGAAATGAGAAAGGTTCGGCAAGTAGTATTGTGGCAAGTTGAGATGTTGCAAGCCTGCGCCATTGTGCTGGATCTATCTGTTCGTGTTGTATACACGTAATACGTAATACGTATATTCGTTGTGAAACATTTACTTAAAATAACAATTAAAATGGATTCAAATAATTATTTTTGAGTTACAAAAATATTACTTAAAAAATTATTAAATAATGTTGGTAAATGGTTTAAATAACTATTTGTTTAAAAAAACATTAATACATATTATGGACAATCAAAAATTTAAAAGTATATAGTATATATAGTCACAAACACAGTACAAGAATTATAAAATATAAAAAAAATATGTTTTCTTATTACTTACTTTTTGAAATAAGAGAGAAGACTATTTATAATATAAGAGAGAGAGAGAGAGAGAGTACTTATTAAAGTAACACCACCACTGACATTATTTTCATCATTCGAAAGAAGTATACTTTAAAATCATTTAAATTAATGTCAACATAACTTTAATTTTTCCTAACGGTAGAAGTATTTCTGTCCAAGATAATTATTATTAATATTGTTTTACGTTTATAATTTAGAGAATAGTTTCTAGCACTAGGAGAGAGCTCTCTCCGCCTACCAAGCAAAAAGGAAGAGATGCGTAAAGATAAATAAAATATAAAATATTTTAGCGATCAATTTTATATGTAGAAAGCCGGTATTATAACTGAAGAAAATCATTAAATTTTAAAGTCTGAGTTTCCTAGCCCAGTATTAAGAGGCGGAATAAGCGCCATTATGTAAACTTTTAATGAAGGCTGCAGCACAACAATGCACTGCTACGATACGTGCGGTTTCCCTCCGCTGCTATGTTTATCGTTAGCGTGTACTTTATCAATGAAATGAGAAATAAATAATATTTCTACATATAGTGTTATCGTTTTAGAGATCATGGATTGTTTAATTATTTACTCTTTATTTAGCATCACGCTGTGTTCAGCATATTGCAGGGTATGCAGAGGGAGCCTAGGGTTAAGACATTCCGCTCTACAATTCCTCCCGAATTCAGAAGTCATTGCGTGTTGAGTGGCGAAACTCAACGCCGCGCTTGGCCTCGACACCAGAGCGAAGAAATGAAAATATTAAATATATTATTTCCTCATGTGGGAATAGACAACCTGCCGCGTTTACAGTAAGTAACACGTTTATGCTCCTGCCCCACGACTGGCCTCAATATGATATTGTTTTTACTTTCAAACCTTTTTTTATTTATTTTTGGTGCAATTAATAGATGTTATACATTACACTGTAACAGCATTACATTTTATTGTTTCTTTAGTAAAAAGTTCTTTAATAATAATTATGTTTATTGCTTCACTCTGTATGCGGAACTCTGTGCGGGACACAGCAGAGAAAGCAGAGGGAACCTAGAAATAAGACACTCTGTGCCGCACTTTCTGCCCATTTCAGGAGGCATTGCGTGTTTAGTGGCAGATAGCTCATTCTTCAAGTATTAATATTTTCATTTCTTCGTTTTGGTACCAAGTCGAAAAACGCGGCGTTAAGTTACGCCCCTCGGAGTGTTTTAACAATAAGTACCCTCTGTCTACCCTGTTATAAAACTAAATACAGCGTGAACCTGAAAAAGAAAACACAATGGCCACACGTAGACTAGAATCAATCAATTTCACTTATCTATACAATTATTCAACTACCGTCATAATGTGGGTTTCGAGTCGATCCTTTGTCTGCAATCGAAATACTAAGCGAGTGATTTAAGATTATGGTGTGGGATAATGCGTCCAATCCGGTTACGTCGCAGCTCAGGTGTGATAAAAATTCGCCGCGAAATAACCTATTTTATATCCGTAATAATTCTTACAGCATCCGGGTCAAATGTCATTATTTTTATTTATGTATAATATAGAAAAATCGTTTTAATTTAGTTTTTATTGTACTGTTCATTTAGGTTTTATTATACTGTTAATTTATTATTTTTCATTTAGCATACGCTGAATCCCGCATATAGTAGGATAGACAGAGGGAACCTAGTGCTTAGACACTCTGTTGCCTATTTTCCACTGAATTCTGGAGGCATTGTGTGTGGTGAGTGGTGAGTGGTGAAACTTAACTCCGCCCTTTGCATCGACATCAGATCGAAAAAAATGGAAAAAATAATCATTTAAATTCATCGAGTGGGAATCGAAGTCATGAGCTGTCGTGTTAACACCTTTTGTGCCACTGCTCCACGTCTGACCTCTGTACTACTGATTATTTCTCTTTTATATTAGTTATGAAATATTTCCTGTGTGAAAACTCGTTACGTTAACAATTACACTGTCAAGAATATACCTATTATGTGCTGAAAAGACTGGACTGGACTGAAGGGAGAGTTTCAGTTTGCTCATGCAGTTAGGCATTTATTAATTAATTGAAAACCATAGACTGTATAGAAGTTAATTAAAAGCTTACTTTATTATATAGCTGTTTGATTTTCTTTATTAAAATCAATGAATATAATTGCACATATGTTATTTCATTATTATATGAACTAAAAGAGTTGTATAATATCTGAGTTAATAATTAATTATTGCAACTATTTCAAAAATTTTGTGATTTACAAGGAAAAGTAGACCTTTTAAGTAGTTGCTACTTAGACGGTCCTTCACGAGGCGCGGCTTCCAAAAAAGTTTAACTAACCTAATTTGAATAATAAAAGAAATTTGAACCCACTATTTCCACGAATCGTACGGAATACGAGACTAGCTTCGTCGCCACATCAATTTTATTTATCTAAAGTCTAGACAAGTGTAAACCTATACGATAAAATTTATAACATTAATCGTTTAATAACAATTTATCAATTTATTTACGTAAATGAGCTGTCGCTATTCAGATCTAGTACATACATATGTATCTATTTAGCAGTAAGTATTAAGTAGGTATTAACTCAGATTGAATTGACTTTAAGGCCTTATAAATTATGACACAATAAAAAAAATGCATTATAATAAATGGAAATATAATTGTTTTATTTAATTGAAATAATAAAAAAATATATATTATTAATTCAAGCATTATAAATATATATTATTAATTCAAGCAGCACGAGTAATCTACTAGTGGCCGCCTACAATTCAATTTACTGTGTGGACTTTATAGCCCTTAATCAAAAATAGATTCTTTCAGATTTATGATTTATTTATAGATTCTTTTTATCAATTAAAATTGCCCATTATATTGAATAATAAGCTGAGATGCTGTTTTTTTATACCTTAGACCACTGTTGTGGTTATTTATCAGATGTTAAGGATTTTTAATTTTTATATTGGAAAATGGAAATGAAAATGACACTAAATAATCTTTGCCTAAGCGACATTTTATTATTTGTTATAGTTTAGCGGGACTGTTATGGTTGTTCAGCAGAGCAGTTGTCAATAAAAAACATCTATCAAGCTGCAACCAAAGCTGCTTTCATTTCATTATTTCTTATAGCTTCCTTGGACCATTATGGTTTTGACTATATCAGGCGTGTCAGTCTTCAACATTAAATGTCGGTTAGATCCAGTCCGGACCTAAAAGATATAGAACGAAAAAAGTTTCATTTAAATTCGTCTAGTTAGTTCAGAAGATGTAGGTGTTTCAAACAGATATATGTATATATTTTTTAATTCATAGATTTGTATTCTATTACTCTTATTACATCACTCTAAATTATTTTTTCGTTAAGATATTTAATGTACAACCAAACTTTTTTTACTAATTAAGTATAAATATAAACATATTATGTTATGCTATATCTTAAAATAAAATAAATCAGCTTCACGCTGCATCCCGAACAAAACAGGGTAGGCAGAGGTAACCTAGTGTTAAGACACTCCGTTTCCCACTTTCGGCTGGATTCTAGAGGCATTGCGTGTTGAGTGACAGAACTCAACGCCGCGCTTTGCCTCGACACAAGAACGAAAAAATTAAAATATTAAAATTTTAATTTCCTCTAGTGGAAATCGAACCTGTCGCGTTTACAATCTCACGTTTACGCCCCTGCACCACAAGTGGCCTCAAAAAAAATTAAATACTTTATTGCAGTAAAGAAATACTTGTTTTTAAAACAAGACGAGAACGTCCGCAACGCAATGTACCGTAACTATAACATACTCGTGCACGTTTCTCCGAGCAACATTTTCAGTCCAGTTGGCCCGTTTAAACGGATTCTAATGAATATATGACAGGAAGAAAAATAAAATAAAACAATAGTATGTATGTGTATGCTTCTTTGAATTGTAAATTGTTATTTTCTAATGATAAGTTAGTATTGCTACAACAGTGTTTATTTGTTAGCTCTCGGTAAATCTACGATAGATCGCAGTGGGACAGCATCTGATTATAAAAGCGATATTTGTGGCTTCGAATCTACTCGTGGGAGTTCTTTTGTCTTTTCTACTGAAAAAATGCAAAATCTATACTTATGTCTAATTTATTTAATAAATTTAAACTCAAAATAATGAAAAATCATAAGGTGACCTGATTCACCTGTGAACTTTCCTGTACATACCTGTACATACCTACACCTGTTTTTTTAGTGAAAGTAATATAATAGTTTAATATAGAAGCCAGTAGTAGTGCGGGGGCACGTAGAATGACTGTAAAACCGAATGGTTGTGGGTTCGATCCCCTCTCGAGGAGATAAAATATTTACTTAAATTTATCTTTTATTTAAACTTATTTCTGCGATCTGGTGTCGAGACAAAGCGCGGTGTTGAGTTCTGCCACTCAACACGCAAAGCCTACCGAATTTGGCAGAAAGTGGGGAACTAAGTGGGGTACACTAGATTCCCTCTGCCAACCCTGCTGTGTGGGATACAGCGTGAAGCTGATTTTTTTTTATTCTATTTATTTAATTTATTTCAATAGTTTTTCGGGTCTAATAAGAAAAGCAACGAAGTAAAAACATATCTGGTAAGAGAGGTAGGGGGAGACCTCGGTTGATCTTCGAAAACACAGTATCAAAG
>DWAN01003230.1:0-13735 GCA_018230445.1 Heliconius hewitsoni
ACCATCAGGTGACCCGAACGCTCGTTTGCCTTGTCTTTTCCATAAAAAAAAAAGAAAAAAAAAAAGTAAACATTAGGGTCAAAACTGTCCGAGGCAAAGTGTGCTGTAGGTCGTTTTTATACAAATATCACTTTTACATACACAATAAAATAGCAATACGATAAAATGTTTTGAATAATGGACCTGTGAAGTTGAAGAATGATAGTAATATAAAAATAATATAAAGATAAACAATTAAATTTAAATTATATTTAGTCTCCCGGTCCTGGTTCTATCGAATTTTACATACGAAAACGTATAGTACGTTTTCGTTACCTACTATGTTATACTAGCGGCTCACTCGCAGCTTCACCCGATAATTCTTTTATTGTGCTACATTTGCAAACAGATTGATACATTCAATCATGATCAACTTATTTTCATAATTAGAGATAGAGATAGAGTGGCCACATAGTGCTTGTAGCAATATGTGGCGGCTTGAGAGGATGTCTACAGCGGCAAGGGCGCCCCCTGCGCGAGTCGAGCCTAGGCTTGCGGCCGTAACCAGCGTTGAATTATTTTTATTTTACTTATTCTCAAAAAGTATACGTCCACAAATTACATGTTATAAAAACCAAAGCTAAACTTTGACGTTTAAGGAAACAAACAAACTCTTTCGCTTTATTATATTAGCATAAATTTTGCCATATCATACATTGAAATATAAAAGCAAATATTTTTTTTTTCACTATCTAATAAGTGATATCATAGTATCTTTTTTCTGAATGTAATGTTTTAATATAATACATTTTAATATAATTTAAGTATAAAACACGTAAAAGCACGAAAAAAAATATGTTTTGTTGTTGCATTGGAGACGGACAGCTTGACCTGTAATTACCAAGCACTTTATAGCACACTCACAAAAGTTTTATATCATTCAATCGAACTCTTAATTGAATAAGCGACGCTAAATTTACAACTATCATGTATTTATAATGTTCTAGATATCTCAGATATACTCGAGTCGTAAATATTACAGATATCAATATAATCATTATTTTGCAAATGGTTGAAATTCTTTTATATAAGTAATTATCTACAATAAACGTCAGTGTGTATGTGATCTTTTAATATATTTATAAATTTCTTATGGTTCATTGGCTTAATATGTTAGTACATCGTGATTTGAATAATGGACTTTTAAAGTGAGCTTTGGTTTATTTTTGCATAATATGTGATTATTATATTTTAATAATATTTTTTTTATAATGTCACGCTATATCCCAAACACAGCAGAGTATGCAGAGGGAACCTAGAGCTGGGACACTCTGTTCCCTATTTTCCACCGAATTTTGGAGGCATTGGGTTACGAGTAAGTTGAATACACATCACACTTTGTGCCACTGCTGGCCTTTTTCTAGTTGTTTTGTAGTATAAATATTCTGTATAGAATTTGTATTAAATATTGGCGATGACCTGTAACATAGATTATTATTTATAAATTAAAAAAAACATCTTGTGAGACACGATAAATATTTTTTATTAACGATTAATTCAATATTATACTTATTATAGAAAATGTGAGATAAAAAATGGTACTTTGTGTATAAAATTATAGTGTACAAGGCAAAGCGCTGGATCTCTAGTCCTGTCAATAAAAGTCCTGTGGGTATTTTAAGTTTATGATCACATCTGACAGTGAAGGAGTGTCAACGCATCAACGGGGGAACGTCCAACGTTTCTTATTTATGTCTCCTAATAAGACTATAAATATTGATTTTAATTACGCGTCGTTGCTCGCGAGACAGTCGCGTAAATGGTTGCGGATTGACGCGTATCGACGCCGGCCATTGGCCTTAATCCATAGCGAATGTTTATACGTCGACCACGATAATGTTTATACGTTTTATAATAAGTCGTCCCTTTTTATGTTTGTTGAGAAATATACTGCTGATCCGTCCGTATGTCACGATTTTTATGTATGAAAAAAATATAGTAATGTCATTTTAATATCTTAATAACACTTTATAGGTCGAGTAATAAATATGCTGTTTATTTTTTTTTCAGCATCACGCATTATCCCGTATGTAGTAGGTGAGCCCAATGATAAGACACTCCGCTCCCCACTTTCCGCTAAGAAAGCTTTCTGGATGCATTGCGCGTATAGTGGTGTAACTCAACGTCGCGCTTTGCCTCGACACTAGAGCGAAGAAATGAAAATATTAAATATGTCAACTGCTCAAGCATGAATCGAACTCACTACCTGTCGTGCTTACAGTCCCACTCTTGTACCAATGTGCTAAGGCCGGCCTCTAAGAAAAATATATAATAATGTTATTTAAATCGCTTTAAAGGTCGAGTGACAGATATGACATACATACATTAAGATGTGAGAAACATATGTTTTAAAAAGAAACAGAATAAATGTAACTATTTTGTAATGATAATTTACTTATACGGCTACGTTGAATAACATTTGGGTATAAAAGTTAATTAACAAATGATAATCTATATAATTAATTTTTTTTATAATACATTCTTTACTTTGATCCACTTATAAAAGCAAATATAAATTTACAACTGTTATGCAAAAGATTACATAAGGACTAAATCTCCAGCCTAATTAGTTTAATTATAAAAATATACTTGAGACCGATCACATGATAAAAGATGGCTATAAAATATAATTGACAACTGGTAAGGTAGAGGGATTTAGATACTTTATTGTTTTAAGATAAACCTTTTTTAAAATGAATTAATTTATATTTCTGACCTGACAACTTTTTGTAAATTATCTATATATATAGGGGCCGTATCTGCACAAGCGTGCGACTGTAAGTGTGAAAGTTCTGGGTTTGATCTCATTCGGAGAAATGAAATGTTTAACATTTTTTCAAAGTGCGGCGTTGAGTTCCGCTGCTCGACACGCTCCTCAATAATGCGGCGGCATCTCTTCATCCAAAAATATCTATTTATGTATGTTCTTATAGTTTAGAAATATTGTAGCTGTTTTATGATATTGTTAAAAAAATACTCATGATAATCATTTTTATGCCTGCACATTTTTTCGCAAAGCAAAATAGCTAGAAAACCTAGAATCAAGACACTCCGCTTTCCGCTTTCCATCTGAAAAGAAAAACTGTAAACGTGTGCTATTTGTAATGACAGAAAAATAAAATTCTCAATTCCATTACCACGATTACTCAAGCGCTGTAAAAGGACAAGATAACATCCAAATACGATTGAAATATTCGTTTTGAGGTTTTGTTTTGCAATGCATATTTCAACATAAACTGTCGCGTTTTTGTTATAATGAGCTAGAAAGGTTGCTTCTATGTTCTAAAAAGGCTGAATAGTTGATGAGTCGTCTCATATTTTAGTCTCATCTTGGATCGACAGCAGACATATAAATCAAAGCCTGTTCAAATAGAAGACGTTCGCTCGGCACGTCCTCGTAATTATTGTAAAAATCGATGTATCTACTAAACTTTTAAATGTGTTTTTTAAAACACGCTGTATCCCGCAAGATAGGCAAAGGGATTCTAGTGTTCAGCGCTTCGCTTCTCACTTTCCATCGAATTCTAGACACATAGCGTGTTAAGTTGCGAAACTCAACGCCGCGCTTTGCCTAGAAGAAAAGAAAATATTAAATATTTAATTTCCTCGAGTGGGAATCGAATTCACACACGCTTGTGCCTCTGCGCCACGACTTCCATTACATTATTTTATTAATAAGCTTTAGCATTTATTAAGATTAAAACTCTACATTCGTGAAATATTTAAATGGAAGCCATCAATGAGTTTTTTTATCTACGCTAAAAGGATATTTTTTTCAAAAGAACTAAATGGAGGACAGGATGCTGTTCCTAAGTTGGGAACTGATTAGCGAGGGCTGCGGATCTCTCAATGGCATGGAGCGCGGTCGCTCTTGGGTGCGTCATAAATTTCCATTGATTGGATTAATCTGATTTGGATGTCAATTTTGCAAGCAATGCGCAGGCACTTTATAAGAAAATACAATCGTGATCCCTCTGACTTTATTCTTTCTGTTTCGAATGCATAATAACGGATACATATATGTACTGCATAACATTGCGTAGGGAACTATTATATACTTACGATATATACTTTAGATAAATCTATTTTATTTTTAAGCAGTATTAGATAGGAATTTCGGGATATCATTTTTATCTTAGTTTATTGTAGGTTCGGAGGCAGATGCTGACTACAAAATAGTATGTATTTTGTAGTCAGCATTTTCAGCTACCTACAACTTGTGTATACGTACATCTTTTTAGCTTTTACATAATAAAATGTTAAAATAATTATGTTTAAATTGAAATAACCCACTATTCCATTATAAAGTATCCCGTACACAGCAGAGTAGGCAGAGGGAACCTAGAGTTAAGACACTCGGTTCAACACTAGCTTCACCAACGTAAGGCTGATTTCACTATTCCCTTATAAAGTAATAAATAATATACCCATATAAGATCAATTATTAAGTCGACTAACGCTCCAAAAGATTATTGAATACATGTAGATACATATGAACATCGTGTCATAAACTTACATATTAACTGTACAACCAGTTTACTCTCCATTCTTATGGAGAGTAAACAAGTAGGAATTAAAACAGGAAGTCGTTTCTTGCCGTACCGCTCACATTTTCTATGTATATGCGGACCCGGACACTGCATCCAGCACCTCATCCCGACATATAGCCGTTACTTGATTAATAAGTACTTTAATTATCATATTTTTTTCATATAATAATAATAAGTATGGTAAAAATATTCGAGCATAAAATGAAAGGATTATTTGACATCTTTATTATAATATGAATTAGGTCGATACATAATTCTGTTTATGCAATACAACTTCTTGCCGTTTTAATGGTAATTTCAATATGTCTCCCGCATAGAGTCGTGGCCCAGAGGCAGAAATTTGTGACTGTAACGCGATGGCTGTAGATTCGATGCCCATTCGAGAAAATGAATTATTATTTTTTAATACTTTCATTTGTTCGCTCTGGCACCGTGGCGAAAACCCGGAGTAAACTGGACCTCGAAAGATTCATTCGGCAGGAAGTGGGCAACGAAGTGTTTTAACACTAGATTCCCTCTGCCGTCCCTGTTATCTGCGGGATACGCAGATTTTTATTTATAGTAATATTATCTCTATGCTCATAAAAACGGTACGATTATTGATAATACATTTCCAAAGTGCGTCTATCCCCACCTTAGAGGCCGGCAACGCACCTGTAGCTCCTCTACACGGGTTCGTGTGCGGCGGTGGTCACTTACCATCAGGTGACCCGCACGCTCGTCGTTCTTGTCCTTTCCATGAAAAAAACCTGTGTCTGAGCTCCTCAACTCATGTTAAAATATTTTCTGGGGTGCCCTCCCAAACACATAGTGGTTTACTACTGTCCTTAACTTACCATCACTCCTGGCTCACTCCGAATCCACAACCATTGTCGTACACTTTCCGTTATTAGTGACAAAAAAGTAAAAAAATGCATTGATTTTATTAGTAAATAGAAATTCGGATTATGATATTTTGTTGAATCAGATGATTCAATACATTATTTTGTAACCTTACGTTCTTCATAATAGAATCAGTATTTCCGTGACTGTCAGATATTACGATTTTTCTACACTTTGCCGTGGTGATGGTAGTGTTGCGAGAGGCATGTTTACGCTAAAATAATCAAAACGGAATCAATGAAACAGCAATCATAAACACTGGTTACAGTTTTTAGCGGTTTGGTTTGTATTTTTGACATTCTCGGAGAAAAAATGTTTAATGTAACCTATTTCTGCTCCTTTCATATTTTATTTTTTGCTCGTTAATCATCTAATAAGAACATTTATCATACCTAAGTATTGACGCTTGGGAAATAAGGGTTTGGTATCATTCATTTATTGGATAATTAATAATTCTTCACAATAATTACATAAAAGTGAAGTTGAAAGTAAATCGTTTCTGTAAGTTTTACATGTAATATTAAATTATGTTAAAACGGAATTTGAGATTTATCAGAAATTGAGCAAATGTATGATTGAAATATGCAATCTCTGAGTTTATACCATGTTAACGCAGTTAGCCGCGTTATAATATATTCCATTGTAAAATTTATAGACGTAGTTCGAACGGGTACGTATAACCACAAACGAGTGTATTTCCCACGTCAATTTTGATTAGGATATTATAGTGAAAGATGACATTCGAGTATATACTAATTTAGCTTTGCAAAGTGTTTGTGAGTCGTCGCGCTATCTTCTAATAGATTTGCTATCGCATTCACTCGAGAGGTAATTCCTTCTTATATATCCTGGCAGGAGAGTCCATTTTTCAAGTGGTAATCATGCAACACTGGACTCATAGTGCTCGGTAAACAAATCTTCGACATTATATCTATTCGCCTTAACTTTCTATATTCAAAGAAACATTGTCAAGAGAAATGTACGATTATTGTAGCGCTTTCTTATGGATTGTGTTACGATAATATATAACTCGTGGATACGCTAAGGAGGGCTTCACTATCTGTGATTTCATGTGGTTTATCAATTTGAACGGCTCCATAGACATACTTGTTTACCCACGGAGTATGTTTGCAATGTTTTACGAGATAGATTGTGTTTTCGTCTTTGTTAAATCACAGGTGTATTGAAATTATTCATTACTTTAAGATATACATATCAGATTCAATACAAGGCAGTTTTAACGTTAAATATGTGGTCTATCCTTGAGATCCATGAGAAAATTTAAAAAATCGTCGGTTCTCACTGCTTCCAATCCAAATATTTAAGTTCAGACGGCCATAAATATTTGCAATCATATAGTCGGTCATCTTTCTTTGTTATCATATTGAAAGGACGACATTCCATCCACGTAATTATGCAAAAAGCTGGACCGTGGCCGAGGCGGCCCTCCTTTGACAACTGCATCATTATAGTTGACATAAACTAAGATTTATACGATTGATTTATTAGAAGGTAAATATGAAATATTCCATTCACCTTGATATTAATGTAATCATTACAATCATAAATCGTATATTAATAAGAATATCTGTTTTAATTTACGTACAATTTACAACGACTATGTGCCACTTAAATGTCATAGGTACTGTGATTTAAACCTGCATCTCAAACATAGCTTCTCTTTAATTAGGTTTGTTAGTACTACTTTTATAATAGCATGGACTAGTCTTTGAAATTGTTAAATAAATTTGTAGGTATATCAAGATATATAATTTTGTTCATAATTAACTTTTAATATTAAAATATATCTAATTATATGATCTCTTTTAGTGATAAGGCCTCCTTTTCACATTTTTTTTGTATGAACTACTAATTAATTGTATAATTTTGGAGTGTGATTTTTTTATGTTATGTGTATATTATTGTTGTTAAATAAAATAAAACTTTCACTTCTATGTAATTTATAATTTGAATTCAATGTTTTCTATTAAATACAATTTTATACATTATAAATTACTCATAAATATAGTAAATTTATATGTCGAAAAAACAAACGCGTAATTCGGGGAACAGTGGTTAAATTAGCTCGCGATGCGGGCATCTTTATAGTCGTTAAATTGGCAAAAAGCGCGACAAGCCTCAACTGACACCGATCGCGGAGGCATCAGCGAAACAGGTGTTATCATAAACATACATTTTGAAATAAAAACAAAATGATTTTCATGAGTGGCGGTAGGCGCGAACTGTCGCTCGCGTCGCCGACACAATGGCGATTTCTTAGTTTTTTTGTTTTCCTCTCGCCATAAAGGCCGACGATATTAAATTTAGTAAGCGGAGAGGTGTCCGAAATCTCACGCAGACGTGCGATCCGCCACACATATTTCCATCCGCACAAAAAGCGGAACTATAGCCATAAATATGTCCAAATAAACATTAGTCTCCAATAGTCCGAGGGACAACATACCCGAAGCCTTTCTGTATGTATGTACATATATATCCATCTAACTTACTCAAATAAATGCAAGATTCATTTCTTATATCACATATTATATGTGTAACAATGTATGGGTATTAACGGAAATAGAAAATTGAAACAGCGAGTCTAATTTTATATTGTCGATTGTTTTTGTAAAAGTTTTTTTTTTATTAATTGAATATAAGAAAATCTAATTTATACCTAGATGCGCACAATAAACTAATATTGTTGAAAAATGTTATGCCGGAAAAATGTATTGATAAAATTTAACTGCATATGGATATACAAAATGTAATTGTTTTTAAGGGCATATATTTAAGTAAATACAAAAAAATTATAATTTAATTTTAATATATGCGTTATAATAAAAAAATTACACTACAAAATCAACAATATGTACTTAAATTAATGCCTCAAAAATAATATCACAACTGCAGAAACTTAGAAATAATAAGTTACTTTAAACGTAACAAAACAATATTATTGGAGTGTAAGCCAGTGTTTCATTGTCCGCACTCCGCGCTCCGCTAACAAGAGCGCGCTAACGGAGCGCATGCGCGCCGCGACGAGATGACAGTCGCGCTGCGCAGGCGATGATAATATGTGTACATATGTAACATTAAACTGCAAAAATAAACAACACTTTCACACTACATGGGTTCAAGAACAAGTTTTTCCATAACACAAAAGACGACACTGAATAGTTATAGCTGCTTCGCGTCCTCGCCGCATAATCCAATAAAACAATTCGCGGAATGTCGGTACGGTCAGAGCAACATCTTTTGTCTATGGGCGGTTGGTCCAAATATACATTTATTTTAATAATATTATTACTTGTGCTTTTGAAAATTAATATTTATTAATATGCAACCTCGATTAGCATACAATTTCAATATTTATATAAATTCGTTCCAATTTTGTGAATATTACTTTTATTATATTGTGGTAAAATTAATCCATTTAATAACATAAAACTTGTAAAGATTGTTGACGATTATGGTTTGATTGTGCTAATGTGATTATATATTAATAAATATATCAATAATATATAAGAATTTATATATTAATTGAGTTTAAAATTTAGCTCTAATTGTTTCAATTCATTAATTTATCTAGGAAAGCTCTATAGTACCTGCCTATATTGTATTTGATGGACCTACGTAAGCGAAGCCGCAAGTAAAAACTAGTATATGTAAATTACGTGAATCATAAAATCTATCAATAAAGGTGTCATCTGAAACGCGTAAATTTATTATTATGAAGTCAACGTATAATATACTTACTTCCTACCTTTAATCATAGATCGGCAAACGTTTAAATAACAAATGCAACAACATCTGCTGGCTGTACAGATAAAATTGGCGACTGAATCTCAAAATATATGAATTTGATTCAATGGAAGGGCAAGCGGCTTCTCTTTCAGTGATTGCGAAGGGCTGCCACCGGGGCATTCGCTCGCCACATTTCTTTGTTTTTAATATTATATATGGCCTTATTATGCGCGGGTTGCCAAAATATTCCGTCATATTTTTCTTTTGAAACTCATGAATAGATGAATATTGATGATAGTATATTTCGTTGGACTATCGTAATTTTGAACGTAAACAAAAGGCAGTAAAAGATAAAAGTCAGAAACTTATTTTATAAATGTTTCAAATTAATATTAAATAATAATATATATTTTTTTTCATTTAGCATTCTATATTTATCAACATTATGTATAAATAATAAATCACTTATTTGAAAAATCAATATTTTATCAACTTATTTCATATTCTAAGAAGATAAACATGTTCTTTGAAATAGGAAACATTTATTATTTACCAGATTTTTTCGTTATACCATATCCTTCCATCAAATTAAGATACTTACCTGACATTTTTTTGATATTTTATGGTCATAAATTTATAAAAGTTTTAAAATGTGAGTCATCATCAGAATCATCAGTGGGCACTAAAGTGCGACTGTAAACGCATGTAGGTTGTAGGTTCGATTCCCACGTGAGTAATTGGAATATTTAATATTTTATTTCCCTCGCTCTGGTAACAGGTGAAGCAAAATGGATCTGAATTCTGCCACTCAACACACAATACCACTAGAATTTGAGGGAAGTGGGGGTGGGTTTTAACAGGAATAAACTGTTGACACTAGGTTCCTAAGTCCCCTTTGCCTACCCTGCCATATAAGTACGTGTACGCGTGAAGCTAAAAAAAAAGGAAAAAGTTTAAAATATTTTATTGCTATGGAATACCGATTCTCAATCGATCAGTAATCAAATCAATGGCAATATCATTACGAGCACAGTAAAATTTTATTTATATACGAGAGAAGTTCCTTTTAATTTTTTGCAGTTATTTTTTAATTTATCTAAAAATTGTAATAAGTATGTAGACAGGTAAATGAACTGCAGAGCATCAAAAGCATAGCCCTGAGGCATTATGCAAGCGGTCGCTAACACGTGTTCTCTGTAGTCGGCTCCCGCGCTACTCACGACACCTTCCTTCGCCTTCTCCATAATTGCCCCAATGTTATACTCGATTGCACCAGAACACTCCATTTCCATACTTATTTTAGCATCTACGTGAGAAAATTTGGGTACAGTATATTAACTACATGTTGACACTTTAACTATATCTTACTCGGAGCTCAGTGTTTATGAGACGTTTGAGCTTATTATTATTTCTAAATGTTTGTTTGTTAAATATTTTTCAAATAAAAATAGTTTTCTGTGTATTAGTATTCTCCTGCGCTTCCACTGTTCGATATGAAACGCTTAATTATGTTAATTCACTGAATAAATACTAAGTTACGACGCAAATCGATTAATGAACTCCAACTTTTTAAAGGTTTTGTTAAAAAAAGTCTACCGGCGTACTAAGAACAATATATACACTAGATACAACGAAAGTAGATGGAATGTCAACATCTGTATGCAAAACATAATTTAATTGCATCTAAGCGTTTTTTCTAACATAATAAAAACTGTTAAATAGCTTAGATTTTTTTAGCTTTAGGCATCGACTACATAATTTACCAACTTAGGTATACCTGCGGATACGTGTCAAGGGTAGTCAAATAATCTTTAAATTGACAACGACAACATAGTATGTTGTCGTTGTCAATTTAAAGATTATTTGACATTAAATTATAGTTTAGTATTTGTTGTGTTTCTTCTCTTCTGAATCTGAAATTGAAAATAATTTAAATATCATTCTTCGGATAACCCACAGCAGACTGCCATTGTGACAGCGTTGGTGCACTATTGATAGCCTCACACTTTGTATCTTATTTTATATTTTTAATCGTTTATTGACATGTGATAAATATTGTATTAAGTTTTTTAATCATTATTATCTTCTTATATGAATTTCATAAATAGATATAGATTATACAGTGTATGTGTATGTATTGATAAGTCTTTTAAAATTAACTTAAAAATTGTTTGTGCTCTTCGATATAGAGTATTAATATGCATGTTCTAAACTTTGAAAGTAATTTGTGAAGTTTACAGTAATACATTATTTATTGTATTATACATATTTAATTATTGTATTGCTGCTTAACTAACGTACAAAGGTGTGAACAGTCATCACTTTATTCACGTTCATTAATTAACGTGTACGCAGTTCACGTACTGCGCCGTCTTGTCACATGTGAGCTGCCACCAACAGTGGCGATCTCTCAACGAATTCCAATCAGAAAGAGCGAAAAAGACACGAGCCAAGCATGCGTCGGTAAAAAGTAGCGGAACCAGAGCAACGCTGCGGGAGGCTGCGCACGGGCAATAGTGAGCGCGCCGCCCGCTGGCCGCCGTGCTCGGTACTCGGGGATGTGTCTAAATTTTAATGACTAAACACTCGCTCCATACAGTCATTGAGAAAAATCGTCAATTTCTTGGGTCATTTTGTGCTGGTAGTGATGTAAGTCGAATGTAAAACAAATGGTGCGAATTTCAAATGTAGTGTAAAATTATTTATTTCTTAAAAAAAAACATAATATTCAACTAATTATCTGAAACAATGAGAATGAACAAATTGGTAAAATATTTTAAACTACAAGCTATGTGAAGTATCGAACAGAGTAAACGCTTTATTTCTAAGTATCGTTAAAGCGAATTTGAGGAACCCGCGAAGAGACGAGGCGCGCGACGCGACTCGCAAAAACGTAGCCGTCTGGTGCTCCGGCGCACAGCCGCACAGTGCCCGTGCGCGTGTGTGCCACACGCCGCCGCAGCGCAGGGCAGCGCCGTCACACCGCCTCTTCTGCATGCCAAGCGGCCGCTCTCGGTGAAAACCCATCGATATGCTAATTATTTTACAATACCCGCGTATTTTGCCAAATGTAATGAAGTAATATTTAATGAATTAACGATCGAGTGGAAGGCGGAGAGCAGACCGGCATGGCAATCACAAGCCGCGACGCATGCGCACGCCAGCACAATACGAATGACGCGCCGTAACGGCTCGGTCCGATTATTTCTGTTCATTTCACGACTGTTTAATAGCAATGTTAAACTTGGCGAAAGCAAACACACCCGCCCTGTTTATCGAATATTTTACGATCTTCACCCGATTAATTTTAAAATGCTAAGCTTTGTGGAAGCGGCCGAAAGATTGTTTGATTATAGAATCTATTTCGTTATAGCAGATATTTATATTACAGTTACTCATTTACAAATAATTTAGAATTGAATAAATATCCTCCCACCTGAACATCTGGTCCGAGGTCTGCTGGTTCATTAGTGTTCACTCAACAGATGCTCATATCTTATTTTATTAAGTACTTAGGTATTACTTTTTAACATAACAAATATTATTGTTTTAGGAAATCTACTATAGTTCTGTATTTTTCACAAAGCAATTCATAGAAACAAGTGTGTAACTGTCCCGTGATGGTTGTGGGTTCGATTTGAATTAAAATAAATATTTCAGCTTCACGCTGTATCTCGCACACAGCAATCATTTGAATGATATATTAATATTTTCATTTCGTCGTCAAGGAAAAAGCGCGGCGTTGAGTTCTTAAGCTCAACAAGCAATGCCTCGAAAATTCGGTGAAAATTGGAGAACGGAGTGTCTTAACACTAGGTTTAGTCTGGCAACACAGCTATTTGCGGGTAAGAGCGTGCAGCAATACATAGAAGTATGTTACGGTTAAAGTTAATAAATTAGATTATTATCAGTGTTGTGTGTTGTATTCAAATATTATGTCTCTAAGTAGGGATAGAATATAATTAAGTTTACGAAACTAATGCACTTTTTGTGTCACTACACATCGCTTCGCTTCCGTTCAGGTGACGACTTGATAATATCTGAATAGTTTCAACATAATTTGTCGCTATTCTTGTATTTTTAGATATATTTCGATCTGCAGCTGTTTTGACACGATATTAATTTCACCTATGATAGTGATAATAAAACAGTTTTGTGATACATCATGTAAATAAACTAATATATCTAAGAATGACACATTCAAATAACATTCATTTTTTGTTATCATAAAAAATTGTAATATTCATAAAATTTCTAAAATGCGATGTGAAGTGAATAAATAAAGTATAACTTTTTATTTATAGATGCTGACCAACTTGGACATCAAATCTAAGAGCTAAAACCGTCAGCTGTATTTATACTGAATTAACCTTGAATATATCCATCTAAACAAACAGATTTATAGACAAATATAATTTCGAATATGTTTGCTTTTAAGGAATAAATAACATAAATAAAAATTAGCTTCACGCTGTATCCTGCACACAGCAGGGTAGACAGAGGGAACCTAGTGTTAA
>DWAN01003231.1:0-13734 GCA_018230445.1 Heliconius hewitsoni
CGGGTCAATAACAATTACAAAGCCGTCTTTTGTCCAGCATTTAGAGATGCCAAACTGCTGTCTTGCTATCATAAATGTTTCATGTCGGGCCTTGGTTAGAAATTAGAAAACATTAAATATTGTAATGAAAATATATTCCTTTTATATTGGTTGGAAATAACAATTATTGAAATTATAGACACACTTTTTATGTGTGTACGAATACGTATAGTACATATGAGTTCGAAACAGATCATATTTTGAAGAGAATTTGTGGAATCGTGAAGTGGCAAAACAAAATTTAATATTCGTAAAAGGGTTGACGTCGGAACCGGCAACGCGGCAGTTGACGCGTGCCTTTACTAGGACTTTTTTTGGCCACATTCCAAAATCAATATCTTTGAATACACAGGCCGTCGCACATTTCGCGCTAATCTCACCCAAGAACAACATAAAGATAACTATCAGTTAATGGATACTGTGTGCTTAAACTAACCAAGTTGCTAAATTAATAAAGTCAGTTTAGATTTTTCAACAAAATCCGGCAATCTCTAATATATGAACATAGTTGTGCATTGCATATTTATTCCCATATCATATCCTAGAGTTGTAGATAAACTCTTTTATGTATCTTAATAGTGAGGACTGTCAAGAAATTAAGATATTTTTTATTAATACAATATTATAAGACAGTTTAAGTAGAACTGCAGGAGCTTATTTGATATGTATGTATTAACGAGACACAAACTACGACATCGTAAAATTCAGGCAGCCGTAAAATTAAACAATTCCGTCCGCAAAACTGCTAGCAGTATTCAGTAATGAATAAACATACACTTTGTTATCATGCAGTTATTTACAATGATCGAGCATGGGTTACTATAAAATATTGAAGTCATCATGGCTCAATGGAAAAGGCTATAATGGTTTTGAGTTCAATTTCTAATCGAAATTATTTTTATAATTATATTCACATTCTCGCAATGTAAAAATAAATCGACGACGATTTTTTTGTCTAAGACGAACTTTATCAAAAAATAGTTTCTTAACAATAGATTCTCGCCATCTATCTCACTAAATGTCGAAATCATTAAATAATAAAAAATACACAGGATAATAAGCAAGTTCGGTACTGTGGGTACAACAATATCTACTACTATAATACTAATAAATAGGTGTTCTGACAATAAAAACTGAAAACAATAATAACTACATCTATATTTATTTAATTTAAACTTAGAACCATATTAGTTCTAAGAATACTACATTCTACCTACACAGTCGTATATCTAAAATATGTGACACATAACTCTTGCAACAACATTCACTGAAACAGACTTAGAAACTTTGGGAACCAGTTGCTTAAGGCAAATGATGATGCAAGGGCATGATATACCAGTTGAACGTGTAAAAAATCTATCGACACAGAGAGGAGACTACTTAACATTCCATAGATTTAAACATCATTGTGGGGAGCTCAGAACAGTAGTGGGACTTGCGACCCGAGTCTTTAAGTCAGGGGGGGACCCCTTAAATGTGCATTAACTATTAAGCTAAATTCGAGATTATTCTACTAGTGCTGTCTTCGAAGTCCGTTCTAGAAATTAATTGATGATAGTTCTAGACAGGCCGAGATATTTGAGTAACTATAGAAAGATTTTTCGGTTAGATCTCGCACTTGTTTCTGCAAAATAGCTCTAATTTCCTGATCAGTTCGAGGTACCTTATTTGAGAAATGAAGAAATAAAATGTTGGTGTCTCTACAATTTATATGTTTTTAAAAAATATTTTCTGAGGATATATTTTATGGAATGCTATAAGTTTTTACCATGAATGCATTATCGTAACTGCTTTTATGACAAATATCATTATCGCACCGCCAAAATATCACGTATTTCGACGCGCAAACGTTCGAGGACACATGAATGAATAATACATGAAAATAAATCTTTTTTGTGACTTCTTTTCCTTAGAGTTGAATTTGCAACTGGTTACGTCTTTGTGTAAATTACAAGTGATGTATGTGTTTTTGTCCTATACAAAAATATTCGTAAATGTATATTTGTGAGTCGCTTTATCTTATTTGGTTAGAAAATGTTAAATATTTTCTCCACTTCAGTAGAAAATAAATTCCTATAAATGAAATAATCGTTTAAAATTAAATTAACACGAATGAAAATGGCATGGCGGCGATGTTGGAGAGGGCGCAGTCGGGTGCGAAGCGATGCACCGTGCTCGAGAGCTCGGTTCATTTAAAGGCACTTGTCTGTAATTGCAGAGCGACTAAGACTTAGCTCGCCTGAACGGCAGGCGCTATCAAACAAAAAGAACTTTTAATGGTATGCCTTTCTCAATCCTCTACGGGCATTCGCGAAACCGACGACTCGCAGTAGTTTGAAAGCAGCCTCATTTGATTAACTTTCCTTTGATATATTTTTATTTCCAAATAAATAGCAAAGTCAAAACCAGAAGATTATTTATTATATCTTACCCTTTATAGCTAATTTAAATTCTTTGCTGTTCCTTAGACATCTTTTCTTTCTTAGATAGCTATTGCAATTTAGTCGGAAACGCAATAAATAGCTCGGGCGGCGCCGCTTGACCCACTTCCTGTTACATGCCGAAACGCTCGCGATTTAATCGCGTTGTGCCCCCACTCTGTCTTTCCACCAACACCCTGCACGGTACGCTCCTTTGCTTCGTAATTATTAAATCCATTCCTTGCGTGCCAAGAAAAGGGTATAAACCTATAAATAATGTTAAACTTTCAATGCGGTCATCTTAAACTTACTTTTATTTATTTTATGAAAACTTTCTCACAACGGAAATAAACCAAAAAAAGTTAAGTAAAATTTTCTGAATTTTATATTTATAATAAAAAAAATTGTTTCAATCATAAATACGTTTTTCTCATTTTGGATAAGCCGAGGTGGCACCGAGTGCAGCGCAGCGTGCAGTGCACTCGCACCAGCATCCGACAGGGGGGCGGAAATTGCGCGACACGTCGCGTGCGCCCCTCGCCGCATGTCTCTGACGTGCGTTCCATTCGAGTTCCATACTTTATTTCGCTCCGTTTCTTGTTGCGTCCACCAATCCTTTCACTATTTTAACAACAACTCGATACTTTTACATTTCGAGTCTAAGTCGAACAGCAAACACTTAACATGTTTTCTAGTGTTATTTATTTTATGGTTTTAACTTCACAATGTCGTGTTTGCACATAGCAGGATAGAACGATTCTTTGAGACATTGCTAGTTGAGTGGTGGAAGGCAACGCCGCGCTTTGCCTTGTTAGAACGAACAAAAGATAATATTAAATATTGCATTCCCACCAGTAGAAACCGAACTTACTCGCCGTCTCGCTTGTGCTCCTGCGCCACGACTGCTTCAACAATAGCTAAATACAGTGCAACCTCGATTATTTTCCTATAGTCTACTATTTGTTTTAACAAGGTTAAAAAAAATATTGATCTCAGGTTTTTCGTTTATCAGCCATTGCAATGGCTTTAAAATAACAGTGTCAAACAGCAATGTTTACATTACTATTTAACATGTCTGAACCTGTCGAGACATGAATTTAATATAAAAATTGAATGCAGTAAACTGATAGGATACGGTATGTAAAGGTTATAAGTTATTGAAATTCGTTATATAGAGGTAAATAAAACTTTCGTTTTATATTTTGCAAGATTTAAAATTCGTTATAAAAAGGTTTTGAAAAAATGTATTGGTATAATATAAAGGTATATTTTGTATTAGATCACACGGGAAGTTAAGGGATTTCGAAAAATTCATTATTATTAAGAATAGTTACATTAAGCTTATACTGAATCAAGATCTATTTAAGTAAATTAAATTGCTGGTTATAATGAAAAAAAATCTATTAACACGGATCAGCCTGTACTAGTATAATAATAATTTATAAATTAGTAAGAAGACTATGTTTACTGTCTAAAACCTCGCATCAAAGACATAAATGAAATCGGGAGGAGGGGAGACCTTGAATTTTATAGGCACGTACTGTGTATTTCATAAAATTTCTTATAATAAGAATATATTTGCTTCTTGTAGTCATTATCTGATACCATTACTGATCTGGTAATGATGATAGCTCCACAACTATTATCAGTAAGAAGATGACTTTTTAAATATTATCTTTAAATCCATATTAACAGAAGACAAACTGTGTGCTAATAAGCTATTCGGGCTAGCTGAGTTGAGCTGATTGTAGATATAATATAATTTGTAAAATTCTAATAGTTAAATTGTGTACATGTGGATATTGTCATGTCCGTATTTCCTATAAGGTTAATTTAATGAACTGAATAACAATGTAGTTATTCTGGAAGTGCGGATAACGACATTAAAACTAATATCAATAACTAATTTTTTACTGATTTCAAAAAGGAGAAGCTCAACGCTTTTTGGAAAAATCAACAATATATAAAAATCTGATACATATTAATAAAATATTAATTACTATCAAGACAGTAATTAAAACGTTAGTATGAAAGTTAGATCAAAGAAACATAGAAAAATACTGTAATAGTGCGGCGTTGAGTCCCGCCACTCAACACGCAATACCCACACTAGACTCCCTCTGCCTACTTAATGGCGAAAAAAAATCTTAATGGCGAATATCTCAAAAACTTAACGTGGTATTTGGGGTAAAAATCGTTGAAAATAATATACTCAATCACTTGTTTTATTTTGTCTATCGATCTACCAATTAATCAGTATATTTTTAAATATAAAAAAAATCTTAACCTACAGAATATGAAGTGAATCTAAAGAAGACATTGACTATTCTGGCAGACGGTAATGAAACTTTGCCTGAAACTGACAATTAAATTTAAATGTAAACTAGAATGTGCGCATACAAGATATTTGCATAGCGTTGCAAAAGGATCGATTAGACAGTGGGTACGGGCAAAGGGTATACGCCGTACGGGGGAGGTCGCGTGCAGAACAGCTATAGCAGGCCAACGACGGGCGCCTCGATGCGGCTCGGCGTGGCGTGGCGGTGCCTTCCGGCAAAACGCAAGGAATGATGCCGATACATTAACTTCTGATCTCTTTTCCGATACTATAGTGAAACATCTATATATGAAACTCTGGGAACGTCTATTAGATATAGACCAAGTTTTCTCATATATGTTTGTTTATCACATACCGTCTTTCTTAACCAACTCTATGTTGAGTTGTATAGGTAATCTTGTGCTTTTAAGATGTTACTCGTTATTTTATAAAATTACTACTAATACTAATACAAAATATTTATACACATTTACTTTATTACACAGCAATAAACGGTTTTTTAATTTCCTGAATGTTTTATATTAAAAAAAAATTAGAGAGATACTAGTTTTAATTAAAAGCGCTTTTCAAATTTGTTATTTTTTTTTGTTATTAAGAATTATTTAAATATATTTTTTCATGATGTTCATAGCTGCTTAAGTCGTTTCCTAATGTACATAGATGCGCCCGTCCGTGATGTAGAGAAGGGCGTACGACGGCTTGTTTGCGTACAAGTGAATTCCATTAGATCCCAGCGTGTGTACCACAGACTCAAAATCCGCGCTTCATTCATATCCCATTAGCTGATCGATTCACAAGTGCTATACTCGCTCAGCTACGGGCAAACCTGCAGCTAATCGCGAATTCATTTCACCTCACAATCGCCATAAACAATTTACACCAGTTTATGACGATTGTTCAGGTTAAATTTTAGCTTAGTCAACAGATGAGCGTGCTGGTGCATAGATAGGCATATGCAGATCTGGTATCATAGAACAGCAATGTAGCAGAACCGATGAGTGCCTGTGTTTTCTCTTCATCAAATAAAACTCTACTGGAGTTAATAATACAATTGTTACATTCATGTTATTAAATTATCTGGCATTTAATTTAAAAATGCTTCATACACTGCAAAAATAGTATTGTTGTAGCAGATCTTTTTCTTGAGTTGTGAAACCCAAAGCCGAGTTTTGTCAAACCAGAGGCCAAACATTATTTAAGCATAATCATCCCTTCAAGTAAGAATCGAAGCTACAGCTATCGCATTGTTTACAGTCAGACACAGTTTTATTATAGGCGGATTGTTAGAGACAAAATTTCAAGTTATATTTAAATAGAAAGATAAGTAGTAATAATAATCATAATACAATAATAAACAACATACTTTAAACACAACGTTCTTTACTATTTTAGGTTTGTTGAACTATGCTTCCTAGCAGTAAAACAATAATTACATTTTCTCTCTACTCCAGAATGAGGAGTGTGTCGTTTCATCAACTCGCGCACTAACACGCCGCCGCACCTGAAATATTTAATTCCAACCAGGCATTGTGCTATAATGCACCGGAAATGAAAACTCTTGACATTTTACTTATTCCGTATGCGTATGTCACAAGTAGAATACAATTCATACTATTTTTAGTAGGTTCATTAAAAATATATTGCATGTGTTCAAATAATATTTAAACTAATAAATTTGGCATTTGATTTATAGAATAAAAATATACTCATATGGTGTGATAGATGCATGTGTATATACAATAATAAAAAAACGGACAAGTGTGAGTCGGGCTCGACCACCGAGGGTTCCATACAAAAATTGGAGGTCTCGAACTTTGCCTGAAATTCAGGCTTAGCTTAGCCAGAGCCCTTTCATCTAATACCTCACTTGAACTAGCGGCTTTAAAACCAAATTTTGCCCTTTTAAGTCTGTTATTTTTTAGGATTTAACCACAAATGTACAGTTTCAGATTTTTTCCTGAGCTAGTACTACCTGTAGATAAGAGCTGCCAAATTTCATAATTCTAGATTAATTAAAAGTACCATATTAATTTTGGTTCCCTTTATAGTGTCGAAATACGCGTTTCTTGTTATTTAAGGCTATTTATTATTTTTCAGGATTAAACCACAAAAGTATAATTGTCAAATACTTTTCTAAACTACCTCCAAATGCTAACTACCTAATTTTATAATTCTAGGTGAACCGGAAGTACCCTATTGATTTTAATTCCCTTTATATGGTCGAAATACGCGATTTTTGCTATATAAACGGCTATATCTTTTTTAAGTAAATGTAGAAATAGGTTTTTTTAGAAAATCATGGGGCAGTAGATCTAGGTTAATGGTTTGAATTTTAACTCGATATCTCCAAGCATTGCTGAGATAAAGGCTCTTGATAGACAGACGGACAGATAGTCAGCCGGACAACAACGTGATCTTATAAGGATTCCTTTTCTCCTTAAAGGGTACGGAACCCTAAAAAAGACAATAATTAAGTTTTTTGTTTTGCTAAATCCACTTTAATTTTTGTTAAAGTTTCTAACTAGTAATAATTGCCACTCAGCTCACAGTGTCTCTAATCAGAACGGAAAGTGGTGAACGGAGTGTCTTGACACTACATTACTACTCTACAATCTGGATCAAAACGTGCAACTGACAAAAACTAACATAATATTTATAATATAAATCTCTCCCGTTGTCACGCACTCCACATTCTACGAATAGGCGAATAGTACGACGAAATGAAGTGATGTATCACTATGTTTTCATTCATCAACGACTATTATGAATTAAATACGTATGAAATTTTAATGTATTTTCAATGGTCGCTAAAATACATAGTACTTCGAAAAGCTGAATGTGAAACTATGTTGCAGTAAATGTAATTGTGTGACAGGCGGTTGAATAACCCAACCGACTAACGAATGTAATTAGGTTTTCCACGCCTGCAGAGCTGTGAGTACCAAATTACCGTCAATCAACAAAATGCACTTTTTCTAGAACAATCCTATATTTCTGCTTTTATTTTACTTTACTATTTTCTAAAGTAAAATGGTGAGTAAACTTCAAGCTATTTTCTTTTTTTTTAGCGTCTTACTGTATTTTGTATACAACACTGTAGGCAGATGGAACCTAACCTAAGACACTCCGTATCCCATTTTATGCCAAATTCTGGAGGTATTACGCTTTTAGTGGCGGAACTCAACGCCGCGCTTGCCTCAATAGCAGAGAGAAGTATTTAATAAGAAAATTAAATAGGAATTCCATTTCCGTGAGTGGGAAAAGTGCAAATATAATTAAATATACATATGTACATTGTACCTATTACAAATATATTTTATTTCATTATTACTAAAAACAAGTTCGCGGCACCGTATATCCATCTCTTAAAAATAAGTCACAGTAAGGCATTTTATGCCAAAAAAATATAGAAAAAGCAAGGGCAATATTCCCTAATTAAACCATTTTCTATTATTACAATTAAAATGTTGGTCTGTGATTTCAAAATAACAATGTTTTTTCCAAGTGCATGTGGCAATGTATTACTAAAATAGGAACAAAAAAAATATTTGTTTTTTATTTTTTTTTAATTGTCTGAGCTAATCTCCAAAACAGATGAACTGATTTTTATGGGACTAGCTGACCGACAGTTGGACGTCGGAAGCCGGGGGTAGGGTATTCGTTTGGCCAATTGGAAGCGCCAATACACCGCACAACACTTTTTTTCTTAATGCATGCTCAAAATATTTTTCATTAATTAGAGCGATGTTTTTTAAGTAAAAAAACTTTTTTTTAAACGGGATACATCCCGTCTACATAATTTTCATTTTAATATTCAATAAATATTTAATTTTCTCGAGTGGGAATAGAACCCATAACCAGTCGCGTGTACAGTCACGCACTTGTGCCCCCGCGTAACGACTGGTCTCAAAACTTTTGGACTTTTAAAATACTGTGTTACTTGCGTAATCGTGATGTACTAGCAGCTAAGTTTAGTATTTATGAAACATTTGTTCCTACGGACAGACGTAAGCACAATTTGTGTTTATACTTAGTATTACGGGCTCGGTGGTTATTAGTTTGGATTTTGACGTCTTGTGCGGAAAGTATGTGCGAAAATGAATGCATTACAATAACGCAACGCTGATTGTTGATCATTATAAATATACGAAAGAGCAAATTTTAAATGTATTAAAAACTGCTTAAAAATTATAGTTTTGTTGTCCCTTTTTTAAGCTGCGATATACTTACGAAATATATTTTTTTTAAGCCGAACTACCTAGCTATGGTATTATTTTAATTAATGTTCAAGGAAATATTGATTAAATCTAGGTAATATATATAAATGAATTTAAGTTTTGTGAACACAATCTGACAAATCCAATTCTGATTTTCGTTTGATTAATAGTAAACCAAAAAAAAATATCTAATAATAGTATCGTATTGAGAAAATTACAAAATTTTCTAAGGCTATTACCATGCCCGTTACGATAATACATCAAATCGCTCTGCAACCAACTGTACTTCCCTTTTATAATCTGCTTTTGAATTTAAGTAGGATAGATAAAATTAAAACAAAAAATAACACCATTTGTAAAATAATTTATTTTCTAATTTACTCTAAAGCCAATTCGGGAAAGAGTCTAGAAAAATTCTTAAATTATGTTATATTATTTAAGCATATAAATAAATTATACTTAGAAGAATAATTAAGGAGCATACCTCTCGTATTTTTTAATTTTGTGTATAGTGGTAACTTGGCTATAGAGTTCTTATATTCACTTAGATATTATTACAATATTATACCTATATATTTTAAAACTAATTTATGTTTGCTCTGTTTGCTAAGTGTCTATAATACTCAATTTATTGAATTTATTGAATAAAATATATAAAACAAAGTGTATTTTATTTTATATTTTATATTTTGTATACTAAATATTTAAAAAAAAAACGACAATAGTGCCAGTCTCGAAAGAGTGCAAAGTGTGATTGTAAACTAAAATGGATATGTGTTCTATCCCCACTCGAGGAAATGAAATATTTATTCAAATTTATATTTGTATTTCTTCGCTCTGATGTCAAGGCAAAGCGCGCTTCACTTCCGCCATTCAACACTCAATGCCTTCAGAATTAGGCGAAAAGTGGGGAGCGGAGTGTCTTAACTGTATGCGGAATACAGCATGAAGCTGATTTGATTTCATTTAATTTTACCACAGTATTTAACAAAACTATGGCAGACACTTAAATAAAACAATTATCTACCTAACTATCATTTATAAATAAATATAATATATGGTTGTGGTGAGGTAGAGCTAGAGGACCCCCTTTGAGGGCATGTATTATACAGCGTGAAGCATAATAAAAAAATTAAAAATTGGTATTCTTAAGTCATAGTAACAGCTAGAAAAGTAGTTTATTCTTTATAAAACATATTTTTCTCATAATCATTAATAAATTTAAACATTCCTATAAAATATAAATATAGGTACTACTAATAATTAAAAACACTCCAATATTTTTTTAATATTCAAAAATGTACTGAAAAATTTGATAGCCAGTGTTATGAATAAAATGAAATAACCGAGATGTTGTTTAAATATTATCTTACCAGGTATACGCTTACCAAGGCTCAGCGCCGGCGTCAAGTAGCGAGAGGCGATGATTGGCCCGATTTCTTCGCCGCCGCCTTATTTCCATCTTATTACCAGCAGCGAGTGATATTAAAGCGGGCGCTATACTGACGCCGCGGGCCGCGCACCGCCACCCACGTCTCCGCCCTGTCTTTTGCGTCCGTGAATTAGGTTAATGGCTTGCCAGGTGATTTCCTTCTGAACAGTATTTTGAGTGCGGCACCACCTCTATACGCCAATGTCAGTCCGCGGCCCCGAACGTTCGACTGGCACATGACATGCGTAACACGAAAACGATAATCTACACGCAATTCGACGATTATAGACCCTCGATTGTGTAAGATTTCTGATAAGGCGAATAATTCAAATGTTATTAAAGTTACGATCTGTCGTAGAGTACTGTAGCGCTTCGTAGCTGTATTATGAGATTGGGGCTCTCGGGGGTCTTTGATTTATGGTGTAAAGTCGCGCCGCAGAGCGCCGACGCCGCCAGCTAATGCCACCGGCGTTTTTGCGACCCTTCTCCCCCAAACTACTGTCATACTCTAAAAGCTAACAAAACTTAATCATACAAAACAACGAAAGTCAGTTCGTGATATTTCGCTGTACAGAAATGGACGGCTTGATTGTAAACTTGTATTCTTTGTAGGTCTTTGAGTGCTTACTGGAATGAATAGAATTTAAATAGTTAAAATTGAATTTTAGATAAAAATATGTGTCTTTACATTATATTTTATGAAACTAAAATCACACAAAATATTTCAAGTCATTAATTTTTTTTTCTATATATACAATTTAAAAAACTTAAGATTAATTATTGATATTACTATTAGGTATCGTTTACTTAATCGTACTATCGTTCATCCGAATCAAGATTCGAAGATGGCTTCTCAATAATCCTGTAATACCAAAAAACATATCGCATTACGAACCTCCTCGCCTGCGATCCTCCCAAAAACCCTTAATGTTGTCAATCGATAATATTAAAGTCACTGCCATTAACGACTTTATTCACGTTCCCCTCAAAGCCCGTTTTGCACAAGTAACATGAAGCAGTCAAATATCTCTTTGAATATATACATACAACCGAAAACGAGGTCCGCAACCGAGACGCTTTACTAACATCACTAACAATTTTAAGTATTTATAAAATATTCTCGTGTGACTTCAAAGAGTACTTCGAATTGTTTACTTTGATCTCCAGTTTTGGTCTGCCCTCCAATACTTTCCAACAGCGTACGCTTTGTATACTACAAATGCACATTTTAAATATTTTATTGTAGAAATTGATTAGATTAGACCAGTGCGTGTGTATTACTTTACCCAAAGGATTTTTTATTGATTTTATTTATGTTTAAAGAAAATATTTCGCATAGTTCAAGAATGTACTTTTACTGTTTATTATTGTTAAATAGTAGTAAAAGTGTATATTTGGAACTTCGGAAATTAATAATACCTTAAGTAAATAAATAATTTATCGTTTCTTCTCTTTGATTTATAGAAATGGTGTACGTTACATAAATTACTTCTAATGGCTTGAATAAAATTCTTCATCTAAAAAAGTCTTAAATGTTTTAACGAAGTTGTCTAGTCCACAACAATTTTTAGATTTCTACTGCGATTCGATTCTAAACCGATTTTGTAAGACACAAAATCTGCTATTATTTTTTATATTTGGGTATGTAGGTACTTAGATACCTTGATAATTTATATAGACAAAGTAATTAAAACACTTAAACATACACAATTCATTGTATAAAATAATTAAACCATTGCTGGAATACAAAAAGAATTGCTATTGTCTTTAAAGATTACACTTTTTTGAAATGTCCTCTTGGTGTGTATAATTTTAATCTATAATAGTTTTATTATTGTAGTAGAAATTGCTAAGATCTTTACAAAATAATATATTTCGTTACAAGAAAAATAAATATTTATACATATTCAAATTAGAACGTATCAACAAATGTAGTATTACTATTTTTATATTTAGTTTTAATAATTAATTGTAGCTTGAAGTCGATGTTTCTCCAGTAGATAGGAAAGCACAGCAGATGCCAACTACAGCTGGTTGAAGGGGACCAAATGATAGTTAATGACAATTTGACCCGAAATCAACCAGCTAAAGCGAACAACGCTAACACTTTCGCAAAGACGATCCTCTTCAACACTCCTTGATTCCATATTTCCTTTTCTTTAATCTTCAAAGTGTAGTTATAAATTGTAGACATATTCTAATACGATCGAGGTTGATATATTTAGGGTCGTGTAAAATTTAGCGAGTATATAATGGAACAGATGAGTCCAGGAATAGAACGGCGATCGAGGTGCGAGGAGGGAGGTGTGGCGTCGGCGGCAGCACGCTGGGCGCGCGCTCCGCAAGCACACACGGGGCACACTCACCGGCGCGAGGCGGGCGCGGCGCGTGCCGGCGCGCCGACATTGACGCGCCGTATGTAATTGTACACGCCGCCCTGCTATTTTAGTCTCGTCCGCTGCACTAATTCGGGCAGGGTTAACGCCGCGGCCTCCCTGTACGCTGTCAGCCGATGCACACTTCCGTCGTCATATTTTACGAGGGCACTTAAAAATCTTAGAAGAATCTTTTAATATTCCAAGTGGCTCACATTCACAAATCGCAGTCTTGAAATATTCGGCGTCCCGGCCGACGTCGATAGTCAGAGATGAATTAAAGTTCTAACCCGATGACCCCGACGTCATCGACCTGCCGCGAGTACCAGACGAGGGGTTCGTTGACATTTAACAGATGACCTTGCATCTCGCATTTGACCCAAATAGGTTTTACTCAAAAACTAGTTCACCGAAAAAGAATACTGTAAATCTTATCGTTAAATGAAGATTTCCAAATTTAAGAATTCGTAGAGTTGAGCGACCCCAGGTGAGAATCACGACGACACCTTAGGTCGCTTTACGTCCGCGAATGCATTCTGACCGACAACGACGCGACATTGCGAACCTACTAACCCCGCGCCGCAAGGGGTCTGCGCCCCGCAGCCCTCCGAATCCGGCTGCCCCTCGCCCTCCCCCCTTCCGATCCATCCGAAAGCTAGGAAAATACTTTACGTGTAACCCGCGCAGATATGTCCAATTAATGCAAAAATAAAGCTAAGGAGCTGGCGTTAATAATTTCAAAGCGGTTTCTCCGGAGTATCAACGTGTATAAATAGTAAAACTGAAGGTTTTGCGAGGTATGTCGAGCGCGCGGGGCGGGCGGGCGTCGATACGAGCGGCTAGGGCGGGCGGGCCTCGCGTCTCGACTGAGAGGCGCGCAGCATCGCGCCGCCGCGCCGCGCCCCTCCCCGCC
>DWAN01003232.1:0-13734 GCA_018230445.1 Heliconius hewitsoni
TCATAAATCTTTTTTGCCATTCTTTCCTCGCTCATTCGTTCGACGTGCCCAAACCTTCTGAGCACGTAAGTGAAGAATATGCTTGTTTTTATACGAAGCTAAATAAAATAGGCACCCCGTTCCCTATTGCGTGTTGAGTAGCGGAACTTAACGTTTCATCCAAAAAAATCAAAATTATCCGTCATACATTTACATACATTTGCATTTGATTTACATTTGCTAAACTATAAATTCTGAGTAAAATTCAATCAAATCTTTGTTTTCCTTTTTTCTCCTTTATTTGGTAATCATATTTCATATCAGCTACCAAGATGAGCGTTTGTGCAACAAGACCTAAATAATATCGTATTGTTTCTGGCCTAAATTATATTTTGATTATTTAATTCCTTCACATAATTTTCCCTAGAATCATATTAATGTTTTATGTATCTATACAGCTGTAGAATTTGTTTGGTTGAGCATGCTAATCTCAGGAACAACTAGTTCTAATTGAAAATTATTTTTGTGTTGGACAGTCCATTCATCGAGATAGAGAGACTATTCTCTTACTAACTATATCTATTAGCATTTAATTTATATTTACTTTTTCTCTTAAAAAATAAATAAATAAAATCAGTTTTTATGAAGCTACATATAGTAAGTACATTGTGGTATTTTTTCATTTGAATATTTTGTTACTAATATACTTAACCAGTTGCTGTCTATAATAATGGTTAAAAAAAATTGGAAATTAATATGACTTTTAAATAACTGTTACCGTTACTTTTAACTGCTTCGAAATATGTTTTTCAATTAGTTAATAGTTAAGTGGGGTTAACATTATTGTTTTATAACTTGCGCAAATGTTCTTCAATGCCCGCAACACTTTGCAATGGATTTTTTCGAATCTTTATAACACTACGGCCATTTTTTTATTTTTTTTACTCATTTGTTGCGTAAAAATTGCAATTTTATGGCGTTTTAGTGTTGGAAAGTAAGGGCTAACTTTCTAATATTCTTAGAAGTTACTTTTTACCAACGTAAATTGTAAATTTTATTTGCCCGTTAGCAATAATATTTAACAGTAGATTTGTATTTATATTCGAAGATTTTTATAACTGGTATTTCTTACAGAAATTACAGAAAAAGAAAGATTTTAAATATAACATATGCATCATAAAAAAATCCGAGCAATGCATATTGCTCGTGTCGGCGTGGCAGTATGTGGTACTTTGATTGTTACAGTTCAGGATCCAAAATAAAATTTTATCATTTCTTCGCTATTATGAAAGTAACTAATTTCCCCTTGTGGAAAATAAAACCCACTACCCCTGCGTTTACAGACGACGCGCCGCCGCCGCCCGCCAAATGCACGACAGCCTTGCACGAAGCTATGACAATTTTTTTTTGAAAATATTGAGACCTTTTCCGTTCTAAGGCGATCTAGAGGTAAAAATGCACTTCATGAATAATATGCAGAATAATAGTCTTAAGAATGTTTTCAGTTTTTCGCTCAGGCGACTGAAAGACTCAAAAATTCAGCGGAAAATGGGGGAACGAAGTGTGTTAACAGGTTCTCTTTGCCAACGCTGCCAAGAAAAAAAAAATATTGGCTTTATAAATAATCTTCACTCCAGGATTCCCCTTATTATTTGGATTTAATAAAATAATATCATGGCCACAGAGATAATGACAGCTCACTTAATTAATTCTGTTTCACATTTTCCGCAAAAATAAAATTTATCATATTACAAAATTATAGTTGCTATCCTGTGAACAGTACAATTTATTTAATAAAGATAAATTATAATTGTAATAATCAATTTGTGGTATGGTTTCCTCGGGTTTCGCGTCATTGTAGTTACTCATTAGTGATATTGTATAGTTATCCTTTTAGATATGTAGGTAAACTTAATATAAGTTTGCCTACTACTTTTTAAGGTACATGCGTATTTTATATGTCAATTATTCAATATGTTGTAAAAAATAAAATATATTTAGATAAAACATATATTTTTTTATATAGGCAGTCATGGCGTAGGGTCACTCGCGTGTAAGCGCGACTATTGTAGGTTCGTTTCCAGTAGGGGAAATTAAATATTTAATATTTTCATTTCCTCGCAACGCAACATGCAATGCCACAAGAATTCAGCAGAAATATCATGAAGCTGAAGAAAAAATAGAAATATATGTATTATATAAAAATTGTTAAGGCTTGTAGCTTGTTTTCAAGACGTTTTTTATTGAGTAGCAAGAGTAGCAAAAACCAACGCCACGCTTAATTTTTCGAGAACTGAGGACATTTGAATTTTTAAATGTAATTATTTTCTATTGTAAACATCAAACTCACAACCCTCGTGTGTATCACGCACACGCACTCACTACGCCATGAACATTAAAAGCATAAATAATTAAATTAGAGAAAAAATTAAGCCCGATTCCCACCCGAAGGAATATATTATTTTTAACCTCTCTTTTTCCTGATAATAAGAGAACGTGCAGCGTAGAGTTCCGCTTAAGTGCCGCACGCAATATCTCAAAAAGAAAAAGAAGATGAAAAACTGATTATTTTAACACTAGTTTCCTCCTGCCTACATTTCTATATGCAGGATGCAGCCTAAGATGAAAAAGAAAGAACTATCACTAGAACAAAGTAATGAAGAATTTGAAGTTATAATGACACTTTGGGACAATTATGCTAAAATACTCCATAATGATTATAATTGAAAACCACCACCTACAAATTAATATAACTGTGCGCGTTATGGCTGTGGGTTGGACCTTTATTTGAGTAAAGTATTTACATTTTCACGCCTCTGTCTTAACAGAGCGCGGCGGTGAGTTCAATAACAACAGGCAGAGTCCCGACTTCAGGCAGACAGTGGAATGTCTTAAATACTACATATCATAGAAATCCCCAATAACTCCATGATTGATATTAAATATGAAATCCCCAATAAAGTGATGATCGATCGTCATGGGGAAATACATATTATAAGCCAAAATTTTCGTCCCTCCGGTCTGGCACGACAAAGATTGGAATTAGTTTTTGACAAAGTACCTAATTTAAACTGATTAAATCGATATAAATAAACAAAAGCACAAGATGACGCATATAAATAAAAAAATATATAATAAATTAAAGTAAATATTATTTCATTTAGAAAATGGTTAAGTACGTAAATTTAGAATTTTAAAAATTAATATATATAATTATTATAACCTTTTGTGAAAAATTGTATGAAAATATACTGTTTATAAGACACTTTCAATGTATTAGTCATACGGATTCGCATCGCTTGAAATAAACAGATTAAATCATAAATATATATTGTCACAAATATCTTGAAATAAATGCGGAAAGATAAAACATGGTCTTAATTTTATTTCATGTCTTAGAAGTAATTAAGCGACTCTACGGATTTTTGTTTAGTATGGTTAGTTATACGAATTATGTTTAGTGAATTACGAAAAATTTTTTTATGAACTGAGAATAATTCAAATCTTAACCTATAATCGTTGGAAACCTGGTTAAAAACATACATGACTATATTATTTACTTAAATTGCAAGTCGTGGCGCAAGGCTACAAAGTGTGACTGTAATCGCGACAGGTTGTGGGTTCGATTACCACTCGAAGAAACAATATCTCCAGAATTCGGTGAAAAATAGGGAACGGAGTGCCTTAACTCTAGGATCCCTCTATCTATTCTGCTGACTGCGGGATACAGCATGACAATAAAAAAAAAAAAAATTACTTTAGTACCGATACTCTTCAAGCGCTACAAGCAACAGGCAACATTTTATTATAAACCGACGGGCAGCAACACAATATAATATTTATGATATATATTACATTCACTATTATTATGAAGATTAAAAAATCAAGATAAAGTACTAATACCTACGTATATTACTATCAATAAAGCAATTCGCCACTTGTCGTCGTACACTATCGTATCGAGATTATTATAATATCTATTGATAATTGCAATACGATGCGTTATACAACATGCCAAAATAATCGGATTATGACTCATTCATTTTAACCTAAAGCAAAAGTTAATAAGAATGTTTTTAAAAATATATTTCTTAAGCTTCATGCTGTCTATCCGTCACGTGGCAGGGTAGTCAGAGGGAACCTGGGAACCTAGTGTTAAGATACACCGCTCTCATTAAAACACTTTCGTACTTCACTTTCGCAGAATTTTTGGAGGCATTGCGTGTTGAATGGTGAAATCCAACGTCGCGATTTGCCTCATTAACAAACCGAGGAAATGAAAATATTAAAGATATTTTATTTTCTCTAATTGTCGCGTTTACAGTCGCACGATTGTATCCTTGCGCCACAACTAGTCCACAATTTCTATAATATTAAAAATAGATGGCGAAATCTGTATAAATCCTTACATGTATTTTATATTAAAATATTAACATAAAATTATCTTATTTCATCATATATTCATAAATTCTTTCTATAAATTTGGACAGCAGACAGCAATGAGAGTAGAGTTAAGACTCTCACTCTCCGCTTCCCGCCCTACGGAATTCAAGGCCGCGCTTCATCGTACGAGCGCAGATATATTACGATAACAATTAATTTATACCATGCCAAAGTCAGAAGTCTTCTAGATCGTCCTCCAATGAAACCAGGTGACGCTGTAGAGGTCAATCGGGACAACACACAATATACGATTGAAATCATTTCCCTGAATGGGAATCTAAGCCACTTACTTCATAATTAGTCACATATTATGAAGGCACCAGTTAAAATTACAGCACCAAATAATATAATTATAATTATAAATGTAGTTGTAATAAGGGTATGTAGTAATATTAGTAAAAAGTATGCTGTAACTTGTAACCTATTTCACTTTAGCGGTGTCCTGTCTAGAGATTACAAGGGATTATAGGGGATGATATTTTATTATGGCACGTTTATGACTACTTGTGGTTGGGGGGGTCTTACGCGGTAATGGCTTGCTTTTAAGAATTTGGTATATAATCTTTTAAATATGCTTTTGTTTTTATAAATAAATTACTACTAACTAAGTTAAGGGATCGGGAAGTTTTAAAATCATAATAGCTCTGCGGTTTCTTTCTGGGGATTATTGTAAATGATTTGTGTGATATCAATAGATACTTTCAAAATCACACGGTGAAGACATCTGTCTTCACTTATTTTTGTATTTTTTACAAATATTTCGTTTTCATTTTTAAAACACATAGTTATACATCACATGTATACATGTGATGTATAACTCATGATACTTTTATATTATACCTACTAGATTTTCCTGTGGCTCCGGCCTCGTGGTCACATGACATATTCAACGTGTCTGAGATAACTCCAACCATATTACTATGTAGTAGTTGGGGCCAGTCTTGGCGCAGGAGCACAAAGTGTGACTATACACGCGACTGGCTATGGGTTCGATTCCCACTCGTGGCAATGAAATATTAATTTAAGTTTATATTGCCATATTTTCGCTCTGGTGGCACGCAATGCCTTCAATAATTGGCGGAAAGTGGGGAACGGAGTGTCTTAACCCTATGCCTACTCTGCTGTGTGCGGGTACAGCATGACGCTGATATATTTTATATTTTTTAGCGCATTGAAGCAAATACACTTTTCACCTTTATAGATGGTACCTACAGATACTGAAATTTTATAAGGCATTTATATTTATATTTAAAGTTTTTAAGTACCAAAGTATTTTTGTAAAAAATAAAAATGTAACAATAAAAAGTTATGAACTCTACCGTTTTCGAAGTTAATATTTTGTATTAAATAGTTAATTAAGACATAATATCGCACTATACTTTTTAATATAGTGTCAAATATCACAGATAATCATAACCTAAAGATAATCCAAGCTCAACAAATTAGAAACAAACATCGATATTAAATCGCATTACGTGCTATGATCTACTGAATTGTAATTTGCCTAATAAGCTTAAAATGTCGACGACGAGATTTGTCACGTACTGAATATAATAATATAATTGTATTAACGTATGCATTTATATTGATGATATATGTATGTTGTATTACATACACATAAATTTAAAATGGTTGTAAATTGTGATTTTTAAAATAAATGTAGCTCTATATGGAAAATATTGATATCGCCAGAAAAATAATTTTATTTTATAGATAACATATCAGTATTTAAACATACGCAAGTAGGTATGCCACCAATATTCTCTATATCTGCAAAATCCGTTTAACTAGTATTAGTGACGTAAAACTCAGATACTCTATACCTACAATCGATTCGAATAATATCGATTTATGAGTCATTCGCCTATTATCCTAGTTTCGCCGATACGACGTACAACATTAGCATATCCCTAACATCTTGCTTACCGACATGTATTTTTTTTTATTATAAAAAAATAAATACCTAAAAAACATAAGGGCGGGGGCGCAACGCCTACTCGGCTGAAAGCTTCCAAATTCAAATCGCAAAAAAAATACGCAACTGCGCGCGAGATCAGGTATAAAACGGCAGGCACGTGGTCCGCAGCCACCAGTCGTAAGTGACACACTAAGTCGTTTGCACGTCGTTATCGTGCGCTTTGCTCCTCGTAAACAAGATCGATCTGAGTTCAAGGAACGTTTTAACATGGGCAAGGTTTTGGATCCCACTGGCATCTATTGAAGCATTGCATATTCTTGGGACAGATTTTGTTTTGAAATTATTTTAACAAAATGCTCGGCTTGGACCCAACTGGTGTTTATTGAAGATACAAATTCATATCAAGATATTGCAATCAAGATGTTTAGCCTTGACCCTACCGGCGTCTACTGAAAAGTAAAGAAGCTGTGAACTCTACATTTGTTTTAAATTGAAAATTCTGCATTTCAAAGCCATCATCATGTTTGTGCTCGACCCGACCGGTGTTTACTGAAAAAAGAAAAGTGTCAAAGTGATAATAGTTAAATATTAAAATGTTCGTCCTAGATCCCACGGGAGTGTACTGAGAAAAGACTCGTCATTTTAATAAGTGATTTATATTTTCAAAAATGGGCCTCGACCCGACTAATGTTTACTAGACTAATTCTATCTCCATTTTTTTCTATTATTTAATATTTAGTTTAATTCTCACCATGGCTATCTATTTAGATCCCACTGAGGTGTATTAGCACAATTAAGTTTCCCTTTTAAATGTGTTTTCACTGTTAACTCTACTTTCGTATTTCAAATGTATTATATTATGCCGGAGTGCACGCATCGTCGCCACAAATTAATATCCGCGAGCAGAAATGAGGTATCGTCGAATAGAAAAAAAAGGAAACTATCAAACAATTTTTTCGTTAATTGAAATTTTCATTATTTATTTAGGGAACCAAAGATTGCGATCTGTCTGATCTATAAGTCTGGCCTCAAGACTAACGATGCATTCATTTTAATTTATTGAAGTTACCTTTATGTAAGTGATTATTTATTGACTAAATATAAGTAGTTTAGTTGAATGTTGTAATTTCATGTTATCTCCGATCAGCTTTAGTTCTTGATCGTAGCGAATTACTGTTTTTCTGCATTTATATATATATATTTTTGTAACTGATGCATTTCTCCCTTGGATGTTATACTCTTGTAAAATAATAAGACTGTTAGAATACTCTTGCAAATTTTTGCTGTTTAGCATGTTTAGAATAAATATTTTATAAAACTTAATCATACTTTTATTTCCCACCTAATTTTTAATCTTTACTACTAAAATGACGAAATATTTTAAAGTGATCATAATTATTATTTAACTTCATAATATTTTCAAACGTAAGTTATTTTCAATTTTATATTTTTAAAATAAATAATTATTTAATTTAATTCAATATTTACTGTAGGAATCTCTATGATACAACAACTTGATATAATTTTAAAAGTTTTTTTATATATTCGCTTAAAATACGAAATATTGCATCAGCTATGTACTTACTTAAAACAGAACAGTGGGGCAAATGAGGTGGCTTTTAATCGTACCATTGAAAAGAGAAGGTCTCTTGATATATTGATGAAACACTATGAAATAAAATAAATACAATATTTAGAACCCACGCAAACTGTTATCATAGTGAAAAATACTTAACTTAGTCAAAAATGAAAAAAAAAAATTAAAAGTTATATAAAGAACATCAAATTAGTCTTAATAATATTTTTAATTTACTAAAAGTTGAATTAAATATTTATAAAAATACACACTTTACTATATGTAACTTATAGGGTGTTCCCTATTGATATTCCATTCATCAAGACTAAATATATCACTTTGATAGTGACGGACGCTTCTTTAATATTATTAGTCCCACAAGTCTAAATACTGCTAAAAAAATTCACAATACCCTTATCATTTACTCTCGCAGTTGGATTAAAGCTCGATGACATACGTTTCAGAAAAATGCGGTTTTCATTAATTAAAGAATATTTTGTTCAGAAGGTCCTTCACTATATTTAGTAAAAATTGCTAAAGGAGTTCCCAAGAAATTTGACCTTGCAAATTATTGTTCTGGTTTTTTTATGCATTATGATACTTATTCAGGTTGTAAAATAAAAACTTTTATATTATAATTGATTTACAAAAATTAAATTTGCTACATAATGTTTTTAATGTACCTGTTATGGTTACTTGGGCGAGAGATAAATATTAATAGCATAATTTACTTACATTGTAAGCAAATTATCTCATTCATATATTATATATTACTTTATACCTAAGCTTTAGAAAATTAGTGAAAATTAATTAAATCTTAATTTTAGATAATATTAAACATAAATAAAAATCTGTCATTAATGTTTAACAGCTTATTGAGAACTCTAGTAAGTTACAATTTCTACAGCACTTCATCGAGCCTGTATTTTTTTAATTCGTATAAAATTTTATGTTCAATATGATTCGTTACTAACACGGTTGCTGTCTGTTCGATTCCCGTGGTAATGAAAAAATGGAGAGATCTATCTCTAACTTATGTTTACCCATCCCAATAAAATGTAAAATAAAAGAAATGTAAAACTAAATACAAACCATCTTTTCTGAAACAACTAAGTTAACCCACAAACGACAAAATAAAATACACAGAATTAAAATTCGATAAAAATTAATATCTATAGTAATTAATTGTGTTGTACGAACCACCGGCGGCTGGTCTACGTGCATTATTCATTAGATGGCTGACACCTGGTTACATCGAAAAAGAATTATTCTGATGTAGAAACATGAATGTATGATTTTAGTCACTTAAAATAAAGGATATAAATAGAATAGTTTTGCAATAAGGACTTGTAGGATGGCCCTATTGCTTTATTGTGAATTCGGTTACTTAACGTGGCCAGTCGTGGCGCAGAAGCACAAGCGTATGACTGTAAACACGACAGGTTGTGGGTTCGATTCCCACTCGAGGAAATGAAATATTTAAGAATTTTATTTTTTCCCTATGGTGTCAAGGCAAAGCGTTCGATTGTCACAACAACACAAAGACAGACTTTTCATTCTTCTCTCAAAAGTTTGTTTTATGACACAATGCCTAAATTACATATCAAATGTAAAAACCCATTATGTAAACATAGAGTATATATTTATAGAACTAAATTATTAGAATTGGTATGAGCTAATGATAATGAACAATGTCGAGGATATGTATTAAAGGCTTAGTGACAACAAAATTTAAGTGACAACATAATGAAGTCTTTCATAATTTATAATATTTCAGAAATTAACAGAAAACGAATAGAAAAATTGATAGAACATTTACTTAAGCAGAAGCAGAAAAACAGCCTAATGAAGTCAGGAAAATGTGTCATGACATGTTGTTGATGTCCTCGAGGTCATGACAGTTTCGTCGATTCTTTTCTTCTTTTATTCTTTTTTTATAAAATTGGCAAACAGAACCAGGTTTTCAGGGACCCAATTCCTCTTTATTTCTGAGGTACTGCGCAATGAGTGGTGGAAGTTAACGCCCCGATTTGTATTGTTAAAACAATACATTTATCCGAGTAAGAATCGAACTAACAAAACATCTCACCGCCATGATTAATTATCATCAACAATAAGGGTAAATACTGAATAAATACAATTTATGACTTGTGCATCAGATTGTATATTTAATTTTTCAACGACTACTTTTACAGTCCTTTGTTTTTCTAGAGCGATAGATTCATTAGTTATCGTAATTAAAGTCTTTTTTGTGTCAGTTTCATGGCTAAAGGCAATGACACGCAATCTCTGGGCTTATTATGAACAAAAATAATAGGTTGTTATATATTATATATACTTATGTTTTGTATATATACATATAAGTTCATGTAAACTTTAATATATTAGTTAACTTATCGCACTTAATATGACTTAGCTAAGTGGTATATGAATAAACAACCAACGATATCTTTAACCTTCCCAATATTCATGGATTCTTAGCAATATTATTGGGCGGAAAGACGGAAGCGGAGTTTCTTTACACCAGGCTCCCTCTGCCTACCCCTCTACATGCGGGATGCAGCGTAAAGTTAAAAAATAAATCATGGAATGGTATTGACATGGGCCCTCAAAGCAAAAGAGAGGCAAAGGATTGATGTATTCGAAATGTGGTGCTGGCGTCGGATGCTGAAAATCCTCTGGATTGCCAAACGCACTAATGTGCTAATCCTCTTACAGCTTAAGACAAAAGAGCGTTTCTACAACCTGTTATCGGCATGTTCTGCGACTCTTTAGGCATATAATGAAGCGTGTAAACGTCAGCCTTGGAAAGCTGGTCATTGAGAGCACACAAAGGAAACCCAGACCCAAGATCTAGAAGTCTTACCTTCCAGATGGTCTGTCTGTCAGTGTATCAAAGGAATATTCCAGCCACAGCAAAATCCACATCATTGCCAGCCTTGCAGCCCACAGAAATCGCTGATACCAGTTCTTTCGTTCGAAATATACATTCCGCCAGACATGAAGAACCAACCACAGATACAGATCGCACCGGCATAAAGAAATTATCTTTTTGGTACATAATATGTTTTATATTAATAATAATCTGAATTATCATCAGATCAGAACAATTATTCTAAAATAAATACAAATCACTTTAAGTTCTGATATAGAGCAAGAGCGTCGCTTTTAGTTTGTATACAAGTTTATTCAGCCCATATAAATGCTATAAAAGCCTAGAAATCTAAATCATTTATCATAAATTTAAATGTTATCCTCAATGTTATGATATTTTGGTGTTTTTTAATCAATTGTACGACAAAATATGAAAAATTATTTCTACCGAACTTTCACAATGTTTTAATATTTAATAAGTTTATAGTCACAAGTTTACACCATGTTCAAATTGTTAGCCGTTTCATAAAAAAAAAAATCTCTCCTGTGTAGTGTAAAACTTAAAAAAAATGTTTATATTCGACAGATTAATAATAAAAAAAACGTCAAACAATCCTCACTTTATTGGTGAAGATAAACAGCAGGTGTATACAAACCAAACACTATGCACGAGCCCAAGATTAACATTGAAAGAACCTATTTATAAATATCACCTTACTTTAAATGTCGTCGCTTTTAATTAAATTAGATTGTTCTGTTTGATTTATTTATCGTTCATTCAATATTTATTTCTTTATAAGTCACTTCCCTTATAAAAAAATGTTGTGGAAAAAAAAAGGAAAAATTACATTTTAAAAATACTCTTAAAAAATACATCGTAGTAGCCTTTTGAAATTAAAATATTTCATTCAGAAAATTTTGAAGGTTATTGACTCACTTATGTAATAAGAATATTTAAAAATGTATAAAATAAATACTTTGCGTTCTTTTTTATTAATAAAAATAATTTTTTTTTAAACAAAAGGAAGTCAAGGGGTACTTAAGTATTAGTTTCACTATTTAAGATGTATACACAAAGTGAGAGTGAATAGTAATAAAGGCAGGATGATACCGGTTGATCTTCAAGTACACATTATCGATGATACTGGAGGAAGGTCAAGAAAAACGCATCAAGACTCCCCGGAGGACATGAACGATGGTTGATGACAGTGGACGCACTCAAGCCTGAGATGAAAACGGCATCTCAAGACCGATCTCAGAGTTTAGAGTGCTTTATAGATACAAGCCTAGGTTTCCTTCGCCTGCAAAAAAGCAGCTTTACAGCTTTTCCTCTTTAAAAGGTAAGCGAAAAATGGTAATAAATATTATTGTTTTTTAAGAAAATCTTAAAACCTATTATTTTATAAAAAAAATCTATAGTGAGACATTAAATCGTGTCTTGTTATACAAATATGATCAGACACCTCTATACTTATTCAATTAATTTACAAAATAGTACTAATGAAGCGCGTCAAAAAACTAGATCGTCTATTCTTGTATTAGAACATAGAAGTTCAATATCCTTATAATGTTCCAATTTATTTTGCAACATCGTAATAAATTATTATACCAAACAGCATGATGGCGCTAACTAAATATTTCATTCATATTTGGTCCAATTATAAAATAATTAAAATCAAGTAAATCAGCTTCCCGCACATAGCAGGGTAGGCAGATGGAACCTAGTGTTAAGACACTCCGTTCCTCATTTTCCGCCGAATTTTAGAGACATTCCGTGTAGAGTGGGTATTAAACCTACAACAGTCGCGTTACAGTCAAAATTATAGTTACAAAGTTATGTTTTTTTTTCAGCTTCACTTCTGCGCATGTAGCAGGGTAGAGGCAGCCTATTGTTAAGATACTCCCGTCTCTTCTTTCTGTTTGTATGGAAAAGTCTGCAAGCATTGCATGTTGAGTGGCGGATTGCATGTTAATAAAAAAATACATTTGATAAAGTTTTGTATCTGACAATCTTGAAGGCAATAACAATAAAATATAATTTAATTTTTATTTTAGTAAATAGGAGTTTATTATTAATAAGAAGAAGGTAGAGAGCTAGTGAGCCAACACTCCGTTTTCCTTTAAGATAGACGTTAAATGTTGTACCTGCCGCACATTGTCTAAGCCAGCTCCATCAAAAATATTTCGATATCCAAACATTTGTCTCTGTGAGAATCGAACTCCTAACCAACTCGTGTAAGCATGAAATAAACTTTACACTTTTTTTAATTTCACGCTGTCTTCCGCACACCGTTTCATATTTCCTTAATGGAAGAGACAAGGCAAATGAGCGTATGGATTACCTGGTACTTTCAGCCGAATTCTCGTGACATTGCATATTGTCTTCTTACTAGATAAAAAATATTAAATAATTATTTTCGCCTAGCGGGAATCGAACCTACAGTCGTCGTTTCATAGTCACGCTGTTTCACTGCACTATGAGGGCCTCTTATATAATAAATTTACACGTCACGTTTTATTAATAATATACTGATATGGATATACTATCAGAACTTCTGTCGGGAATGCGGTGTGGTCGATCATAAAGTTTATAGAAATTTTCACCCGGAAACAGGGTTTCCACGGCCTTTCACTTGGCCCGAGAAAACAGCTATAGTTACTTTGAACTTAGCTAGCAATATAGAGATGTTATTATACTTTATTTATATTATATATTTTATGTGACTGTTAATTACACAATGACGGTATTTAATTATTACAAAGCGCGGCGTTTAGTTCCGTCAATCAACACGTAACGTCTCCAAAATTGGGAAATAGTGGGCCTTAACACTTGGTGTCCTGTGCCAATTTTGCTATGCAGAAAAGAACGTGCTCAGCTGGTTTGGGCATGTCGAACGAATGAGCGAGGAAAGAATGGCAAAAAAGATTTATGATGGAAAAGTGA
>DWAN01003233.1:0-13730 GCA_018230445.1 Heliconius hewitsoni
GCAGAAAGTGGGGAACGGAGTGTCTTAACACTAAGTTCCCTCTGCCTACCCTGCTTTGTGCTGGATACAGCGTGAAGCTGATTTGATTTGATTTTTTTTCTATTTTTTTCTTTAGTAAGGTAGGCAGAGGAAATCTACTATTGAAACACTCCCCACGTAGCACTCTATTTTAGAGACGTTTTATGTTGAGTGATGTAACTAAACACAGCGCTTTATTCTCTTATCAGAGCGAGGCAACCAAAAATAATTTATTCCCTAGAATGAAAATCGAACCTGTTGTAAGTTGCGTTTACAATCAGCTTTAGAGCTATGACGGCCCCAAATTGAGATATAACAAACTAACATATACTGTGATGATTATAAAATATCAGGACATCAGGACACAGGTTTGTTTATGATTATTATAAAATAATTTATGAATACATACCAATATATTTTTTTCTTGTTAGGTGACAACAACAGTGGCATGTTCAAGTTCTTCAAGTATAACAACGTCGATAGGCGTCTCCATATCATCAGGTTCCTCAGCCTTGTTCAAGACGTCTCAAAGCACGAGCAGGCATATGAGCCAGCAGGCGGTACATGGTAAGATTCTGGGTAATGATCAAAATTATTAATTATATTTGTCACTAACGACCAAATTACTTATTTACTAATCTATATACTCGTGTTCTAATAATATTTTCGTTTTAAAGACAATATCTATATATTAGAAAGAAAAAATTGCGATCCAATAATATATTTTTACATATATCGTCCATGTACAGACAGCGATGATTTACAACCTTATTATATGTATAAATAAAGATAAAAAAATACTTAGCTTTCTATTAATCTTAGTATGTCTACTAACCACGTTCTATTTCTAGATGTATTGTTGGAAACATAGTTCTATTGTTTCCAACAATAGTAAAATTGTAGTAATTAAAAAGTATATAAACAGAAAGTCTGTGAAATGACAAATGAATGAATGAAATGGATGATATATTTAAAATTAAATCAAAATAAACTATAAAAAATATATGTTCATTTTTTTATATTTTTTTTGGCAAATTGTGATGTTTAGTTTTATATATTCGAATATTATTCATGTTCACAGATAAAGGTTTGCCCAAAGCTATGGTGAAACCGAACATCTTGACACACGTCATTGAGGGCTACGTCATACAAGAGGCTGGTGAACCGTTTGCAGTAAGTATTATTTTTTATTAACAAGCTAAATACATTGTGAACTCAATTTACTCACTTTGAGAGTGGTCGTTCTTGAAATGAAAAAAAAATATTACCAACTATGATTATTAATAAGTATGATAATATTAAAATCATATAAAATAATGTATTTTGTATACACATGTATATAGGCATAATATATAGGCATTTATACATTTTCCAATGCAAGTGTACGAAAAAATACCTAGTCCTAAAGATAATTTCTTAGTATTACCGGTACAAATGACACCTATAGTTAAGTTTTGTTGTTCATTGAGAATTGCTGCGATGTTATATAGAGCGTAGTTTTTAATCTAAACAAGTGACTTTATTTATAGTATACAGTATTTAATATAATCTACATTATATAGATATGTTGTACGTAATTTTTGTAAAATTTAGGTGAATAGACCTCTTCGAGAATGGTCTGCAACTGATAAAGAACAAGATAAAGAGAATAAGCTGCCTTCAACAGATGAGCCGCCTCGTAAGTTTCAGTGTTGTCGTTTTTTTATTTGTTTATTATATTTTATATAAAAAAATTCTTTCAATATGTCTAGGCTCTCTATAAATTATATATGAAGAGATGGTAGTTAATTAATTTATTATTTTTCCATTGATATTTTTATGTAATAAAAAAATGAGAGTGGACAAAAAACAAACGAACATGAAGGAAACGTATAATTAATAATAAATACTACTGAAACATTTTATTGAAATTAATAATAAGAATGATAGAGTGGTTTCCAAAGTTTACTTTAGCTGAGTACAAGTCAGGACCATTTAGAGGTGCAAGAATAGATGGTGACAATTTATTGAACTAGTCGTATCGTAGACAAGGATGGCATCTTTTGAACAACTACTTGTATCGTATAAATGAAAGAAAATCATGAATTTGAATTTATATATTGATTGAAAGTTTGAAAGTGTTTCATTTTCAGAAAAACCATAATAATTCTTAGCATAACTTAGGGTCTGAACCCAGAACCTGACAAACCTATAAATTAAAATTTATTTTTCGTTTCTTGTTGTTATGGAAATTATAACATTATTATGATTGTCTTAAATTATAATATGCGACATTTATTTGGAAGATATTATCCCTTAGTATCGCTCAGATCCCACCGACTGGCTCAATGAAATAATACGTCTTTTTTGCATTTTTAGCTGGTTCGAATCTCAGCTCAGGTAAGCATTTTAAAAAAAATGATTGAATGCGGCCATTCTTATTATTTGAAAACAAAAGATTGTTTCCTTCAATTTAAACTTGATATTACAAAATAAACTTTTCTTCGTGTCTTGTTTCTGTTTTTTTCGCCCCCGGTATGTCCCTCACGCTAATACTACGTATGGGATAATATAAAATTATTTATATATTATATTTTAGTTACTTCTATAGTAGTATAGTTTTCTCTATAGGTGTTTTTTATGCATGTGGTTGTTGCTTCAACGTATTGGGCAGACGTATTGAATATGAAAAACTCAATAAATTCGAATATCATATAATAATATATATATACTGTAGGTAAAAAACAAATGCTGGACAATGGCTCGAGTCTGGCTCGCATTAGTTCGAGCAACGAGCCCAGCGAGAGTCAGTCCAAGCCTGAGCCTATGGCGGTGGAGCCGGACGCGCCCGATGATGAGCCCCAGCCGAAGATACCTAACGCTAACAGTTGGACGGTGAGTGCTTCTATATTTGAATTCTTCGTTTATGAATATCAATTACAATGTTTATTATAATAATATAAGGAAAATTAAAATAATAGGCCCCAAATAGTTAAATGTAATCTAAAACTTACATTGTCTTCAACTGTTGCCAAATTTAGCAAAATCAAATTCTCGATGTGTGGTCTTTCAAGGAAATTAAACAACAATAAATTCATATATTTGTAGGACAAAATAAAAATTATAAATTTTTTAAGATACACTACAATACTGAATTTGATACAGCAATTAACCGAACCGGAACCTTCTAACCCTAACAAATAAATTTATTCCAGGTGAGCGAAGTATGCGACTTCATACGCAACATACCAGGATGTGCAGGATACGCAGACGAGTTTCTCATGCAGGAGGTGGATGGGGAGGCGCTGCTGCTCATCAAGCCCGAACACCTGGTGATGGCGCTGTCGATGAAGCTAGGGCCGGCGTTGAAGATAGTGGCCTGTATTGACTCCCTGCGTCCGGAGACTGATCAACCACCGGCCTCTGAGCATGAATGAGGTTTGTACACTTTTGCTTTTTTTTGTTAGATTCAAAATGTTCATGTGATAAAAGTACTCTATACTTATGTGTTAATAGACTTTTTTTGGTACATTCACGTCACGTTCTACCAACTAGACTTGTGCGCGTTAGTGGTGGAACTCAAAACCGCGGTTCTTGTTACCAGATAATCACCACCCTGATTGATTGAACCCACAACCATCGCCTTTTATTTGATGACTATCGTTACGATGACTTCATACATTTTTTATAATATTATGTTATATAAAAATATATTTTTTTATAATAAATATAGTTCACAGTAATTGGTCAATAATTGCAAATTGTTATTTCTGCTTATCATTAAGGCGTAAGGTAATATTAAAATAAATAGAGTAGTCAGTTTACTAACTTTACAGTGTAAATTTTAGCAACTATAAACGATGATTGCTTGTTCGTACACAATTTCTGATTTGAATATTTTATTTTTTAAGATATATTTATAATATTCTAAATGGTAGTCAAATTTAACAGCAAAAATACGTTTTGTTTGAAAGGGAAAACTTGATGTATCTACATTAAATAAATATTTACATCTTGAGGCCAATGTGTTCCTGCAGGACGCTGCAGGAGCACAAGCGTGAGAATGTAAACGCAACATATGGGTTCGATTTCCACTCGAGATAACGAAATATGTCATCTTTTCGTTTCCTCGCTTTGGGAACGAGAGAGTTGAGTGGCGGAACGACCAGCCATGCCATCAGAATACAGCGGTAAACAGGAGCAGTATCTTAACAGTAGGTTCCCAGGTTCCCTCCACCTACCCCACTGTAATATAATATATACTATCATTACTAAATAATAATATAATTGTTTGTTTGTTGCAGGGTTAGTTAATAGTTTGTTGGACTACATATGTGACGATCTTGTGCGTTTAAGTAGCGACGAACGATACGGAGGCTTCGCGACCGAATTAATAGAAGCTTTGATGAAGAAGTTAACTGACTAAGACCAACAACAAACTGAACGCTGAAATATGTTTAGGATATAATGTGTTGTATATACATTTAGTATGTAAGAGTATTTTTTATGTCACCCTCCATAAGGGTAAATCCGTTCGTTTGGCGCCATTTTATGTAAGTCATCGTTTTTCCAATTGGAATAGATACGTAATTTTTGTAGTTCTTATGGTAAGATCACAATTTGAACATTATTTGTGTTTTTTTTTAAATTCAAGTCCGAGTCTGATTCACGAACTGAGGGTTCCGTAGGAATTTCATGATTGTTCCTCAGCGGGAAGTATAGTACTCATAAACATTGAAGAACTTAAATTTATGCACACATTTTGAATGAAATTTACTGCAAATATAAGTTTGTACCAATGGACCCGATTAGATTCTTAAATAATAAATATCTATCAGGGGTCGACTGATTCATATTCTTTCTATGTATGTAATTAATGAATGGCGTCTTTGAGTGTACATACATATTTGCAATGGAATCTTATGTTTTTCATCCGAAAGAGGGAATCTTAACAACATTTTTTAATAATTAACGTGATTTAAACCGTGTATGATAATATTATTATATAGTTAATGTCTATTGTTTCCCACTTATAGTATAAGAGAGCAATTGGTGACTTCGGCTTTGCAATACTGATGTTAGTGACATGATCATATTTGGTGTTAGTATTTTTCACTTGTTATAGATTGGATCTTTTTTTGTAGCTTCCAACTGCATATACGCATAGACTAGGGTAGGCAAAGGAAATTTAAAGGCAAAATTTAATATATGCAACGTCTTTCCCCGAGTGTGTACTGAACCGCAACCATCGAGTTGCCTGTCGGACACTGTCCCACTACGCCTCTGTGGCCCCATCTTTTCTTATTACATAATATATCGTTTTCGACAACCGTGCTAATGTAAATGAGCACACGTGTTACTTGATTGAGTATATAATTTGCACCTTAGCTTCACTAAAATGTAATGAAACATACTTATTATAAATATTTCTTATTATTTGTATGTTTGTCAGATTCGCTATATTCATTTCTTTTTTTTTTTTTTAATGTAATTAGATTTTTTTTGTGTACTGCAACCATGAACCTAGGACTATGTCGAAAGTTCCGCCTACTTAGGGTTAAGCAATTTGCATTTTTACGCAAAATACACTGCTAATTTTATCTTTTGAAACGGACTAAAGCGGTAACAAATTAAACTTGGATATAACTATTTCACCTTGAGGTATTCAATAAAAACAACCGATCATATGCGAGTCAGACTCGCTCGCCCATGATTCCGTGCTAATTTCATGTTACTTTTTTTGTGTTATTTTTATAAATTTGTGGATTATATGATTATATTGTGTCTTTACTCCCAAGTAACTGAAAACTGGATGAACTGGATATTTGATATCTTCAGCTTGATATCTTCACGTCGACAGAAAGACGAACAACATAGTGATCCTGTACGGGCTCCTTTTATACATATAATGATAATGATAACGGATATTCGGAATTCTAAATAACTTAATTTTTTTATTATTTATATGATATTTGTTATTTTCCTGGATCAAATACTTGAAGATATATTTCACAAAATAAGTTTAAAGCGTATATATTATTTTTATTGCTTCATTTGTTACCGTTTTAGAGTAGAATCATTTTAATAATACTCTATTGTTTAAAAGCTCTTAATGGACAAGTATCAGTGCTTGAATGTATACTTTCGTACATATGTATATGTTATCTTAAACTTAAATACATAAATATATATCGATGTCAATTTTAGATTCGGTGCTACTAATAATATTAAGTTGGATTTATATTACAGAAAAATTGTTCCTATACTTACATAATACCATCGTTTCTTTAGGCGTATCGAACTCATGGGGAAATTATTAATAAATAACGAATATACCTAAAATAAATATTTTTCGATGAATCAACGACACTGATATTTGTTTATTGACGATTGATTTATTGACATTCGTGTTAATCATTTAATGTTACTTACTATTTCTTCTAATGCAAGGTTTCCCAACCTTCTTTTTTTGTCTCCACCTGTATTTTTTAGGTTAAAAATTTTTTTTGCTTTTGTTTACTATTTGTAGTTGATAAATTTAACACTTAAATTGTAATATATGATAGTCGTCGGTTCTGATCCCATCCGGCGGAATGTTTGTATTGATATTGTTTTTCCGGTCTGGTTTATATTGTGCGATATTGAGAGTTGGTTTATATTGTGTTCGATCAGACAGTGTAGAACACTTAGATCTGCGAAACGCGAGATACGCGTCAAATAAAAAAAATATGTAGGAATATTAGGGTAATGGTGCTAATACAGCTTGCCCTTGAGAGAGATACAAGGTCACGACAATAATTTTAAGTTGTTCATTAAGATTTTTAATGTTATTTTGTAATTCTAACGATATATTTTAATAGTAAGATTATATCGACAAGCGAATTTGATTTAGCTTTTTTTTATATGAGTGTTTTATGGCCTCTTATTCTTCCTAAGGAGAACATCGAGGTTGGGAATCCCTGATGTATGCAATTTCGATTAAGTTAACAATCTCTAAGCGTCATTCACTTGGAGCTCGACAGTCGGTTATGATATATGATATTATTAACTATTTAGTTTAAGGTTGGCCGAGAGATGGATCGCGACGGCGGAGACGGCGGTAGCTCGCGTCCTGTCGATCGGTGGTATTTTACTTTAATATTTTATATTGTTTCTTAACTGATTAGAGCATAAACGACAAAATCTATGGTGCTACTTACTTTTTTTTTAACTGTGTGCGTAATTATGTTTTTTACTACGTTAGTTTTAATAATTTAATGTCTTTTTTTTTAGTTTTGTTTTTAAATGTACGGTATCGACTATTGAGATTTCTCTTTTATGTAGTTGATTGTAAATAGTAATTTAATAAGTTTAGCGAAAGTTTCAATCGAGGCGGTGTTGTCACTGAGGTATTTTCGTGATTCATTGTAATATCTTTATTAGACGAGGCGTACGTGTTTATAAGGTGATAACCAAATTCAAAACCACTTTACTTGTGACTATATAGAGTAATATATAATGTGTTTTCACGTGTTTACACTCTGCTATGTTTTAAGCAACACTGACACAAATGTTCATGTATATATACATTTCTTATATCTACATTATCTCGTTGTATATAACGTTAGTGGGTGCGACCAAAAATCGGTCCTTAACTTTAAATTTACTATTTAGGAATTCAAATTTATCTTACATTTGTCATGTTCAACAATTGTCCGAACTTGCAGTTCGCTGTCACTGCATTCGTATTGTTGTTATTTAAAATATATTTGAATTCCCCCTAGAATAAGCAAGATTCGAGTTATTATAAATGCGTATTTGGTAATGATAGAAACTTGACGGCTTTGAAGTCGTTTCTCATTAAATTTATGTCTATGTATAGGAAAATACATGGTAGTAGTAGTAATGTACGGTTAACACATCTTACTGATACCACACAACTAACGTGTCGTCGACGGTCATTGTCGTCTGTTCCGTTCTGTTTGTAAATTTTTGAATATTTTCCACAACGGCTTGAGCACTGCCATGTGGTAAGGATAGTGTCCCGCGCGGTCGCCATTGTGAATATAGCGGCGGCCGCCAGCGTAGGTGACGGTGTGAGGTGTGGTTGTGCGGTTTGGTGTATCACTTCTCTGTCATCAACTTCCTTACAGCGTGTTTCATGTTTTGTAGATTTAAATTAATTTGTATGTTGGTGTCCAATCACTTTGCTCAACTCTATGTGAGCTGAAATTTTCATGTTGGAATTAATATTAATAAAGCGAATGAGACTGATTCTGAGTATTTTATTTTGTCATCCCGTCTCCTACGTTTGTATAAGAATAAACATGTTATGTAACTTAAGTAACCGATAATTTTTGTTGATTCGTTCAACGATCCGTATTCGCAAGACCCACAGTGAGGTAAAACAATTATACCATAAATACCAAATGAAACTAAAATATGTTACCTTTATTGACAAAATTGTGTTTTGGAAGTGAGTATAGTGCATTGTATACGTTATAGTTTACGCGTAATTGGGGAAGAAGCTGTCGGGATGTGCGACGTCGTCGAAGCGGTACGGGACGCGCCCGCGCACCGCCTCGTGATAAGCGTTCTTCATATCCTTCCCGCGGATTTTGTCGGTTGATAATTTGCTGGCCTGTAATAAATTACATTATATAAATATAAATGATCAAACAATCAACTTTACGCTGTATCCCGTATATCACAGAACGTTGTGCCAGAACGAAGACACTTACACCATTACATTTAAATGTAGCTACTTAAATAATTATTACAAGGGAAGTGTAAACAATACCCGTAGTCTTTCGTAGTAGTCCATGGGGCGACTCGCCGGGAGCGGCCTTATCATCATTCTGGTCTTGTACAAAGGAGTGCTTGGTCCTTTGAATGATATCCAATAAATTGTCTGCCCGTTGTTATCATCCGTTGCGCTTAAATACTTCCCGTTGAGGTTACTTAAATAGGAAAATGAAAACTTTATTAACTTCAAACTCCATATTTTTATTCTATAGATAAGATATGAGATTAACAATCCCACTTCTCTATATGAAGATATTTATATTCCAAATATCTATTGTAAAACAAACTAACCAATTATCTTAAATTATTGACCTCACTAAGTAGGTGGAGATTGAGATAATATAAGGAGCCTACTACAAGATATTTATCATTAATATTGTTATAGTTACCTTTTATCGCATTCTTTATACCACCACGCCCCGCCGTGTTCGTTGGCGCAAGATCCTTCTTTCCACTCATCATTATCAACATCAAGCGTAGAGAACTTTTGGCCAGCGTGGTAAGACAAAGAATCGCCTGTGCAGAATCGCAAAGAAAATATAATAAAATGAAAATTAAGTTTAAAAATCTTACTAAGTAAGTATACTTTATAGTATGAAACTCACCAGCAGAACCGCGAAATGTTCCAATAGTGCTTATTCGATACCCTTCGTATTCCGGTCCTAGTGTAAAAACTGAATATATTCCTGAGGCGTCTTGCCCGTCTTGACCTTCCATCTCCACTCTCAACTCGTATAGCTTTTGATTAGTGAGATAATAGATTTTCTCCAAACCAAGCCAAAATTCTCCGGCCAAATTTCCAAAACCATGTTTGTATTCTGACCAACTTTTGAAAAAGTCTTGGGAGCCATCAAAACGATTTTGAATAACCTATAACATTGAAAATACTAATAGATACATTTTAAGTATTTTTTATCAAATTATTTTAAAAATGATCATTACCGTCCAGCCTCCACCTACTGTGTTAAGATCACACAGAACGTAGAATGGTTCCAGCTCGTCAGGTTTGATCTTATAAATACCGGTTATATTGAATCCTTGCGCTTGAATTTCTTGACAATCGTTAGGATATCGCTCGGACCTATCCACTCGTCCTGTCCTTGTAAGTTAAGTCATTATAAGAACCGACACTTGGCGCAGATAACAGGGAACTCCACATAAAACAGCATAAATAATCACTTACTTGCAGTCGCATTTCTTCGCTTTCTGTTCTTGTATAACTCTTCGGAATTCGCTAATTAACGAAGTGGGATCAATGGCGCCACCAACCATCTCACATCTGCTTTCAAAATCAACTTATATATCCTTATTTCAAAATCAACTTATATACCCTTAATCAACTTATATACACTTATGAAACTCAGAAATAAAAAAACAGCTTCATGCTGTATCCCGGCAGAGGGAACCTATTGTTAAGACACAGAAGCTCTGGAGGCATTGCTTGTTGAGTGGCGGAACTCAACGCCTTGACACCAGAGCCAAGAAGTTAAAATATAAATGTAAATAAATATTTCATCTCCTCGAGTGGGGATCAAATCCACAACCAGACCAGATTTAACACACACTTCGTGCCCCTGCGCCACGAGTGAAGTTATCAAACTGCATTTCAAATTATTAAATATTTTACTTAGATCTTTAAGTAAAGTTATAAAACAAATCAAATACTCCGCTACCTATTTAAATGACGTGAACGTTGACGGTTTTGTACCTCCGAAATAACACTTGCTATAGCGTCTACACCCTTCTTTATAGACTTTGTGTGACTTTCTAGAAATGAGAGTCGGTTGTCTAAGTTTGCTTCAAAATGACAATCCACGTTATCCACTAAAAGAAAAATTAGGCCATTACATTTTTAAATTTTCAATTGAAAAAAAAAATAGTTTTACAATTGACCATCCACGAAGGGATAAATGGTTGGCAATTTTTTAAGAAACTAAAAGTTTCTCATACAATACTGTAATAAGAAATGGATTAAAACTACATTTAAGGATTCGATTCTAATATTTAGCTATATTTCCCCAAACTTCGTACCGTCAATGTTTTTACCGCGGTGCTCATTTTTCAACATAAGCTTAATATGACCTAAAGTTACTTTCAAATCATCCAAAACATTTGTTAAATTAACAGAATCGTCTTGATTCGGAATTGCTAAATTCATTTCAGTTAAGCGTTTCAGTATGGCGTTTGATTTTTCATGTAATTCTATATCGAGTCTCGTTAATCTAAAATCAATGTTTTCAATCTTTTTTAAATATTTTTCGTTTGCAGTGATCGATTCCATTAGTTTCTCTATGACTATTTCGTTATCTGAAGCTGCCGTCACTTCAGCCGCTCGAGAATAATTTTTTCCTTTGTTGGGGATGACCATAGCGTCACTTAATTCCGTCTCGTACTCGTTTTTCCACAAATTATCGTTAGAATCTAAGCGTTTGTGATATGTCTTTCCGGGTTTAACTTGAGTATCACAGTATATAATACTAAACACCAGAACGCACAAAAATATATTAGCTTTTGAAAACATTTTTGATGTCACAAATGAAAAAGATGGAAAGCAACTGGATTGATACTCTCCACTAACAATAACTTCATTCGTTTCAGAAACTAAATAATAACAAACGATTCATCTCGAACACACACACACACACACATTCGGTGCACTTCATTCTTTGGTGCTGATTTTTCTCACGATTGTTTATGCATTTCATAATAATATATTATTTCTATTTGCGGGCACTGTTTGTAAACAGGTCAATAACTTAAATAGCTACAACTTTTATTTATCTTTATTGTATGTGAAGGAAACGTTTGCGTGATTGTAAATCAATCCCCTGTCGGTGGCTGAGCGTTGCAATGTTTCGAGATATTCAGAAAGAAGCTTTACTCCTAATGAAAGGCAAAACTTAAACAATCTTATTTGTTTGCTGCAGCGGACTCTTATTGTAGGTACCTTTATGATTTATTTTAAAATTAATTTTGAACTATTATGCTACTTTATCGTGTACAATATAATCTTAAAAAGACACCAGAAATAGATTTTATGTGTACCATACATTTTATCATGGACAAGCAAACTAGCTCACCTCGCAAATTGGGGCTGTCTCCCAGCTGGTGCGAAATTAAACGCTTAAGCTTATCTAGATCCCCCTTCAGAGTTTGTAAGGAATTTTCCAGAACATCTACAGGTGAAGTCTTAATAAGTGTTAGCACTTCAGTGATATATTTCAACATTACATTCGATCGCTCTAAAAATACCGTGTTCAAATGATTGACCTTAATTTCAACAGCCTCAATCATCTTTAAATATTTCTCACTGGCCATCATAGTGTCGACGAACTTCTCGACTGCTATTTCCGCTTTGACGGTGTGCCCCGTGGTGGTGGGGAACACGCTGTGGTTGTATTTATGAACGTCATAATCACTTTCCACATCGTCGTCGTTGGTTTTGCTTCGATCTGCTTGGAATTCTCTCCTTGAGCAGTAAACACTATAACAACAGAGGACAAGGACCGCTCTTCTCAACATTTTTTGGCTTCAACGTCTTCAAGCTCACGCACCAAGTAACAAAATGGCCATTAGAACTAAAGTTGAAAGTTGTGCCTTATACAGATTTTTAAACAACGTCTACTAAAGTTACAATTGTTATTACCCACTGTCCAAATATCGACACGTTTCTTTAATATAAACTATTATGAATTTCGTTTCGTGGTATGATCACAATACAGCCTGCACTTTGTTCATTCTTATAACATTGATTATTTATAAGTATTTATATAAGTCGTATATTTATGACTCCCTGACTACCCCGCTAGGGTCGTGCGCGCCCCGGGCGCTACTCACATAGGGGCACCAAATGGTCTACAAAACTTATTATTATTTAAACATCACATTTATTTATTTATTACCTCAAGTTAAATTCACGGGAAAAAAATCCTTTTTGTAAATTTACCTTAGCAAGAAATAAAAGGTTATTATTTTTATATTATTTATCACATTAAACATGCAAAAATCGCAAAACTTAAAGATTTTTATGTAAATATTGTCATCATCAGCGTGCGTAATATTTTATTTATTGATTTAATGTACTTTATAAGCATTATTTTTGAAATATATTAGCATTCCGTAGTTCTCCTACATATAAACTAAAAAAGACTTCTAAATACAAAAAGGAAATCCAGAGGACATCAAGGATGAAAATGTAAAAACAGATTTAGAGTCAGATCCAGATTCAGGTTGTAGGCTGTCACAACAAATACAAGACTCTGAAGAAGGTAAAAAAATATATTATGGACTTTTGCTTAATTCAACTCCGGATATCTCATCAAGAACAAATGACCCAAGTCATCAGGTACGTAGTCGTTGATTTTATCAATAAAAGTTTCTATAAAAGATTTTTTTGGGTTTTATCGACATACATGCCAAAGATTAGACAAAATAAATTCCGATGAGATTTCACTTACAAACTGCAGATCACAATGTTACGATAATGCTGCCTTGAGGACAGGTCACACATGGGCACAACATTTCAAGACAATAGCGAAGTGATGACGGCTGTGGAGGCATTTTGGGAGAGTCAAGATAAAGTTTTTTTTTCAAAAGGAGTCCTAGGTTTAGAGAAAAGAATTAGAATTTAGAAAAATGTATTGACTTGTTAGGAGACAAGATGTAGAAAAATAAATTACTTTATGAACTCTAAACACAGTATTAGAACCTTTTGGATCACCCCTCGTAAATATTAATGTTATTATCATATATGTATGACCTACAAGATAATAAATATACGTTTTTTTATTCTTTTAAAACTGTCTTTTTTTTATATTTCTTTACAAATATGTGTAATTCTTTTTATATAATTTGTGTAATTATAAGCGAAGCTTGAGTCTAAAACTTTATTAATTAACTAGCGACCCGCTCGCGGCTTCGCCCGCTTAAACCACAGAATTATTTGCTTA
>DWAN01003234.1:0-13730 GCA_018230445.1 Heliconius hewitsoni
TCTGCCTACCCTGCAGTGTGCGGGATACAGCGTGAAGCTGATTTATTTTATTTTATTAAATTTACCAGTAATACACTTTGAAATTCATAGATTAAAAGAGTGTAAAGATAAAAAGAGTGTACCAACTCACCGATTAGTCTTCAATAACAATTCCTCAGTGACTTTCAACCAAGTTGGCTTTGACGTCGCATCTTTTCTTATGAACGGTTTCAGTATATTACCAGAATACCCCGACCTGAAGGTAGTGGGTTCGATATGGGGCAACAAGAGAGTACCAAAATTACTACTTGATATTGTTCCGCATAGATTGTCTATCAGGTACTAGAAAAAAAGTATTAAAATATAATTTTGGGTACTGTTGGACTGTAATCGAGGCGGTAACCTAGAACGAAGTGTTAGTGCACTGTTAAAAAATCGTAACCTGGGAACCTAGTGTTGAGACACTCCATTTAAATTAAAACTCTTCGGTTCCCCACTTTCCTTCAGTTCCGCCGCTTTGCTTCGTTACATTCGCATGGAAATGAAAATATTAAACACTTCATCGGGTGAGAATCGAACCCACAATCTGTCTAGTTTACAAGTCGCACGACTGGTCTCAACGACTATTCTATTTTAGTAAACTTTCAAAGTAATTCAGATTAGTAAATAAATAATTAAGCGGGAGCAGTCGCGTGCGGGTAGTAGTGCACAAGTAGTAATAAACGCACTTACAGATCGTTGGAATCTGTCTAAGATCCGTTCACTGTTCATTACCACTCGAGGGTCTTCAGTCACATAGCCCCCTAATATTTGGACGGTTCTGTAGCAAAAAAAAAGAATATAAATCTATCATAAGGTAAGTGGATTCTATTTTATGTGTGATATAGATACAACGATAAGCTAAAAACGATCAACAAAACCTAAAAACATTCAACACTTACTTATCCAAATCGAACATAGGCAAGTGACGGTGCCTTTTTAACCTTCTCAAAGACAGTTTTGCTTTCATTTGACACAGTTCGGCTTTTTTCTCGCCATCTTTAACTTTAGGTATTAAATTTTCAATGTTTTTTAGTAATTGCACCTCCTCGTATTCAGTCATTTGTACTAAATTTGAATTTTCCTGACTAATTTCTTCAACCCAAGGCATATTAGTGGAATTTGGTAGTGATGAAAATAGCGAGTGGGTTATAACCACCGGTTTCTCTTCTTTTTTAATTTTGGTTTCGGTTTTCTTTGTTTCTTTCGGTTTTTCGTCGTCAGATTGGAATTCTGTGTGGTTGTGTGAACTTAGCGAGTCTGAGTCGTAGTGTAGTTTTGAGTGTAGGCTTGAGGAGTCGCTCTGAGAGAGAATTGTAAAAAAAATAAAAAAATACATGGGGTCTAACTGTGTACGCAATAGTATTGAATTCTATTTCTAATCGGAAGAATGAATTATTCTCGTTTCATTGCTATCAGAGCTCCAGCGTTCTCTCCCCTGCAATGTCCGAAAATGGGTAGTGCCTGAATTTGTTACACTGTTATTTAAAAAAATAACAATAAAATTTTTAATAAAGATATTTATTAAAAAACAAACCGGTGTCACATTATTTTGTGTGAATGTAAATCCTTTGAAAATACTCTCGACATCAGAAAAATTATCTTTCGGAGTCACATATGTAAGACTATTTGTCAATTCCCGTTCAAAGCTATCGTCCATATATTGCCTGTAGAGTAAAAAAATCATAAATTAAGGAATTCATTATTTATCTTGTTAAGAGAACGAAAATGAAAATCACAACAATCGCGTACAGTGCACACGGTGAGCCGCTGTGCGACAACGGCCTTAAGTAATTCGCAATAACGTAACTTTAACACACATATAATATAAATTCACATGGGCAGCACCAGCTGTCAAATAAAAAATATATATCAAAATCGTTCACCCAGTCAAAAGTTCTAAGGTAAGAAACAGAAAAAATGCATTCGATTTGATAAACTCCTCCTTTTTCAGAAGTCGGTTCAAAATTGTCATTTTTGAAATTTTTGTTGTTTGTTCACTTCATCGATTTGAGTGCAGTTTTCATAATAGCTTTTTGGCAAACCCTTAACAATTAGTGTTTGTTTTATTTAAATCAGTTCAGAAATAAAAAAAGTTATGCCAATACATACATCTGCTCTACTATATGCGGGAAAAAGCGTGAAGCTAAAAAAATATTGTTCTCTTACTTAATATCAGGATCAAAAGGTTCACTAACAGACGACGTAGATGCTCTACTCAGTTCGTCGGGGTCCAAACGTCTCTTTTTACTTGGATTTTCATCTCCACTGTATGAAAGCTCAATAGCCATATCTGGATTATTATTTAAATAATCTTTGTATCCTGTAGCAATCATAACACATATATGTTACAGTGTGGAATAAAACTTAAGAATATGCTGCCTACACTTTTATAATGATGAAAACAACTGAACTGCCTGTATCATGTTTATCAAAAATACTAAGAAATGATACTTTGGTTTCATATTGTGATTGAGGTTTTTAATTACATTTATATTTTTCCTGTCAGGATAAGGAATTAGTAAGTGCAGTATGCATATAATATATTCCATATAATTTTAAGCATAAGAAGATAACTTACTTATTAAGTAATTGATTGATATTTTAAAATATTTAAATATATATATTACCCATTCTAGTGACAATTCCTTTAAATAAAGTTTGATCAAATAACAATAAATTGCGTCGAGTTTTTTGTGACATTTTGTCTTGAGATAATTCTTGTACTGAAAAATTTATAAGAAGCTATATTATGAATTCTCTGTAATAGACTTCATAGTAAAAGTTGCTGTAATTTTATGATATGCAGGTCTAGTATTTTTTTCCAATTATTTAAATACATTTATAGATGTAGTAATCTAGGAGATGTGATTAAAACATTTTAAAAGCTTTTTCTGGATTATTCCAGAGACAGTGCGTGTTGAGTGGTAGAACACAACATAGCGCTTTACCTTGTTACCAGAGTGAAAAAATTTAAATATATTTTCATCGAGTAGGAATGGAACCCACAACCTTCATTTTATCACAACAGTCACATGCTTCTGCCCCTGCACAATAACTTGCTTCAATGTAACAACTCTAAAAAATAACATAAGCAACTATAATTGTATTTACAAATATGTGCGGCAACTGCAGGTGAGAAATTATGGAGCAGTTTCCACCATCCTGTCTCCTTCAACACTCCAGAACCAGATTGAAAAAATAAATTGTTGTACACAGATAAAGCCCCTGCTATTGTACCAACCCAATTCTTTTTCTGTTTGCTAGAAAAAATATATTTCAGAAAACATAAGAAAACATATGTAGAAATTATAACACAATGTTACAATATTTTTTATATATTATCTGAAATGTTTTTCTTAAGGTATATCAATGCTTTAAGTGTTAAAAACTTGTAATTAGTATTAATTCTACTAATGTTATTCGAGGGTCAGACATCACATATGTGTCAGGACTCAAAGCTGTGCTTTGTCTAATTATCATAGTGAGAAAATTAAAACAATTCATACTTCCTTTGGGAATTCAACCCACAACTATTGCATTTGCAGTCATAACATGTTATATTAAGGATATTAGTTGAGAAAAGAATTTATATTATTTTTGATACAGCCTATAAAGTAAGTTTTTTTAAATGCTTTGCATAATTTAGGTAATCTTGATAAGTAAAAATGATTTTTAAGTATCAAAAAATGTATACTAACAAGTTATTTCCAAAAAGCTGAGTCCAAAATCTGTCAACAAAAGAGCAAATGTGCATTTTGTAGTGGAAGAATCCATTGTTGCTGATACCTTGCATGTGGGTGCTTAAGTGATTTAATGTTAGTAATAAGCAATTCACCCTGAAAAGTGAAAAAATATATATATTCTTAATTTTTTTATGTCTATTCTGAATTAAGACATGTACAAGACAGGACATTTTGTTGAGTGGCGGAATTCGAAGCCGTGCTTCCAGATTGAGAAAAAGAAATAAGTACAACAGTACATCAGATAATTTAAATAAATAAAAATTGCACGTCAGTGCAAAACACGTATATAGAAAATTTAAATTTGAAAGCCTACCAAGGAAATTTATTACGTCTAAACACTTCTTCTGTAGATGGAGAACATTCAGCGCAAGTAAAATCGAAGAATATATCACACGCAAAGTCCCCCGGAGTGCCGGGTCGCTTCAAGCAACCTAGGTGTACGAAATTTGTACATGTGTCGCAGACTAGGCCCGCACGATCTTGCTTATTCTCTAATTCATTACAATATATACATGTTAAAGTCATTTTAATATTAATTTTATAGATTTACAATGACTAAAATTAATCTTTAACGTTATTTTAGTATTGAATTGTTTGTTTTGATTTTGGGTCTTTGACATTCAATATAACCTAACGCTAATGTCAATGTCAATGGCAAATCAAATTGTGTTGCTAGATTTTATTATTTTGCAATATTTTTAGATGGCCACTATCAAACAGTGATAGTGAAAAGAAAATTCCTATGAATTTTCTTTTCACTTTAGTCGTAGTTTAGTTTATACGTATAGTCGTAGTTTTGTTTTTATGCGTAATTTTTTATAAAATTACATCTATAATTACTTTATTTTCAAGATAAGTAAAAAAAAAGATACTGAATCTAATATTGTATCTGACCCATATAAGAATTTTTAAAAACCATACATTTCCGAACTCTATTTGTATCAAGTAACCTCCCCTAATATTAGAGTTAATATTCATTTCGAGAGTGAGGTAAAAATAAAACAATATAACATATAAAAATACAATTTTATTTAACAATTATTTTATCACAGTCTCTAAACTGAGCACTGCCTAACCGAGCGTTATTCTCTAAATCCTCGGAGCCATTTATCTATATTTTGCCTGTGGATAGTTCTAGCCATTCTTACAGATGTTGGGTCGTAATTACTCGCTGCCATCAAATCGAGGTGATGAGCAGCATCGATGATTACGACTGCAGTTACTGAGTTGCTTATGCTATTGAGAATACCACCTAAAAAATATCAATGTATTAAAAAATTTAATTAGCTTCACGCTGTATCCCGCACATAGCAGGATAGTCAGAGGGAACCTAATGTTAAGACACTCCCTTCCCCACTTTCTGCCGAATTTAAAAAATATTTTGTTTATAAGTATTGTACATACAAGTGTTGAACATATTACATTATATTTTAACCCTAAAAATGCAATTATATTCTGTTTTTAATTGATTTTATACATAATAATTATTGAAAAAAAATAGTTTATATTATTTACCAAGCAAACTACAAATACAAACTACAAATTTTTCGCTATAACAGATGCTTTAATTTTTTTTTCTGAGTGTGGATTAAATTTCACTAAATTGAAGATTTAATTTATATTATAATATTAAAGACTGCGCACTGCACTATAGATAAAAATTATAAATACAAAAAATAACAAAAGTGTTGGCAGAAGGCAAATTTATATCTTATAGAGATAGATTTCTTCTAGGTTAAAAAAAATAATATATGGATACAGGAGAATTTATTTTTAGCAGAATTGAACAAGAAAATATATAAATAGCAAATTGAATAAGAACTTACCTCCAGCCCACGGATCGAGAAGACCGTTACTAAATACAATGTTAGAAGCTGCTCGTAACCTATCTCCACCGTATTCAATTCTAGCGCCCTGCGGTCTCGGATACACGTTGTACTTCTTATGACAGAATTCAGCATATTTGGTGAAATTCCATGGATTAGGCTCGAACATATCTTGTACGCCAGTAGAACACATCGGCATTACCATTTCAGTACAAGCCTGGTGGATAAAAAATATTATTTCAGTAATATTTCAGTTTCAGTTTTTGGAATACTAAGTATAAATCTATAGCTTGTTAGTGCTCGCGCGCTTTTATGACATATACATATTTTTAAAGATATTAATTAAAGACTAAGTATTTAGGTGCCGTTCAAATAATAGAATAAACTTTTAAAAATAATTTTATTTACCTGATAATCCCAACCAGCGGCGTCGAGGTTGCCGTAGTTATCACCCATCTTGTAATCAATACATTTGGCTTTGCCGTCAAAATTGCCGTATGTTTGTACCACTTTCCCTATACCCTGTAAAATAAATGCTTTCTTTATATTTAAAAAATAAAAATAAATCAGTTTCACGTTGTATCCCGCACCCAGCAGGGTAGGCAGAGGTAACCTAGTGTTAAGACACTCCGTTTGCCACTTTCTGCCGAATTCTGGAGGTATTCCGTATTGAGTGGCAAAACTAAACGTCGCGCTTGGCCTCGATATCAGAGCTAAGAAATGGAAATATAAATTTAAGTAAATATTTCATCTTCTCGAGTGGGGATCGAACCCATAACCAGTCGATTTATAAAACTTAAATTTAACTAAATATAATAATATCTCTAAATCTCTATATATATATATCCAAATAATGATGCTTGAATTTAACTTATATTGCCCTTTTTTCACCTGTATAAAATGTGATGATTAAAAAATTATTACTTAATTATCACCTGTCTTTTTAAACTAAAAGCCCAAGCCACCGATGTCTTGTCACTTGGACCTTTCTCTAGTCATTTTTAGTATATTTTCTATATCTTATTAAAATATTTAAAAATGTAAATCTTTCTTCTGGAAGAATAAAAGTATATATTGTATCATAAACCATACACACCTCGAATAATTTCAGGTCTTTCAAAGGCTCGTTTAAGTATTCACATACAACCCTAACAGGGTTTGCAGGTAAGGGCACGAGGAAGTCGGTGGCGAAAGGATAATTCACCATGGCCAGCGTCTCATACATGCTTTGCAAGAACTCCACTAAAGTATCCACATCTGTGGACTTGATAGGATCACAGAGGTTCCAACTCAATTGTAACCAATCGCTATTGTTTTGACTCTTGAGGAAATTTCTACAAAGTAATAAAATAATATTTTTAATAATTTATTGACTATTTTTACGTCTTTTTTTTATTCTGAGGTAAAGTAAGTACTGTGGAATCTGAGTAATAATTCACTTAATAATAAAGTTACGTCAAGGACTACCTTTTTAAAGGGAGATTGAGTTTGTTAAAGTATATGTTTGTTAATTAGTGTCACCTTTACCTCAAAACACTCCAAGAACTCTTGATATTTTCCACACACGTTTTGCTAGCGATATTGAAACTGGAGGTCACTATTCTGTCGTACACTTCGCAGGGCACCATGCCGGGGTACATGTGGATAGGCGCGGACGCCGCGATCGCGCCAGTCACTAAATGAGGGTATTTAATACGAAAGTATGCGGCTAACATACCACCGTACGAACCTAGAAAATTAATATAAATTTGATTTTAAAGCAACGAAGTCACTTAGGCCAGTCGTGGCGCTGGGACACGTAGTATGACTGTAAAATCGACTGTTTGTGGGCTCGATCCCCTCTCACGGAAATGACACGGATCACACTTTTAAACAGAGTTAAAGAATTTTATATTGAAAACAGCACTTACAATAGAAGATTTCACTTTAATATGAAAATTAATTGACAGCCAATTGTAAGGGCGCAACGCAGTGAAACTTGTGTAATTGAATTTTAATTATACTTATAAGGAATAATAATTAATAAGTATAAATTATTGCAATTATTAATTTTAAAGTACTACTTAGATGAAATAATAGGCAGCCTTCAATGAGCATGGTAGGCAGAAAGAGCTTAGTGTTTTTATTCTCGATTTAGTAGTTCATTATTGTGATATGTGGTGTTGAGTGGTAGGGTAATGAAAGCATAATAACATTTTTTTTGCGGCACACAGCAGGGTAGGCAGAGAAAACCTAGTGCTAAGACACTACGTTCCCTATTTTCCGAATTCTGCTGAATTCTGAGATATTTGTGTATTAAGTCGCGGAACTCAACACTGCGCTTTGCCACGAAATCAGAGCGGAGAAAATAGAAATATTTAATATTTTGTTTCCTCGAGTAGAGGAATTGAACCAACAACCTGCCGCGTTTATATTCACATTATGTGCCTCTGCGCCACGACTCTTAATATATATTTTAATTTAATATTTTACATATATACCTCCAAAAGCGATAACTGGATATTTCGGTCGGAGGGCATCCCCTTGTAAGTAATTGACGAGATCCGCGTAATCGGCAAGCGCTTGCGCAGACGTCAAGTAACCGATATGTTCGTTGTCCATTGACTTGTTACCGAATGGCATCGATTTACCATAATACCTGTGAATGGATAATTTTATTCTAAAAGAAAACAGGCGCAAGTCCACTTCGCTCACCGAGGGTTCAATCAAATTTTACAATTTTATTTTAATGTGTTATAATCTCCACACGATCTTGATATAGTTAGGCCTGTTAGACAGGCAGACAGACAGACAGATAACAACGTAATTCTATGTAAAATTACATTTTTATTTTGAGATATGGAACCCAAAAGTAACTAAAATATTTTTTAACAATGATAAATAAAAATATTCTTAATTTAGTATTTACTGAATGCATATCGAACAAATGACGAGTATTTAAATTAAAAATGTTGTGAAACTGGGTCACGATGGCGTCATATGACTAAAATAATTCGTAATTTATTATTTAAACAATATACGTTGGGTATATAGGTTGGTTTATTAATGTAAGAGTCCACCTGTGCTCCGCGAAAACTAATTTAGCGCGGTAATCAGCAACTATGTCCCACATAAAGCCCGTGTGTCTCGCAAATGCCTCAATTTGACCCTAGAAGTAAAAAAATACATTCATATAAAAAAAGGAAAAAACATATATATATTTTTTCCAAGTAGGCAGAGAGATCGTAGTGTTAAGCCACTTTCCGGGTAGGACAGATAAACATAACACGTTACAGCAAATTTATGAACCAATAGTGAATTATAAAGGAACTTCGAGAAAATAATATCGACGTTACTCAAGGGAGGTCACGTAAAAACACGAAGATTCCCGAGGTCAGTTATAAAGATGTTGTTAACAGAACGAGGCGAAAGAGGTAAGCAGACATAGTAGCGTTTGGTGTCTTTTCTCTGGTTACTTCGATAGGGATACTGCGTGAAGAGAATAAAAAAAGGTAAGGAGTGAATCATTCCTTTATCTGATTTTCTACCTTCACGATGTATCCCGCACACAGTAGGGTAGGCAGGGGGAACCTGGGAACCTAATGATAAAGCACTCCGTTCCAATGCAGATGGCATACCTAATATGTCTCTTTATATATCTTTATAATTTATGAAAACCGTAGTTATATTTAACCATATGAAACTGTATAAATTACAATTTTGTTGTTGGTTTCATTTCTACTTTTTATTAAAGGTTCCATTTTTTGAGATTTTTCTAAGAATGATAAAAAACATAGAAACATTCTAAAATTAAGCTGAGCAAGCACTACAATGATCAGTCAGTCAGTAGTGTTGAGTGGCGGAACTCAACCTGCGCTTGGTTTTGTTACCAGGGTGAGGTTGTGAATTGAAAATAAATAATTTCCCCGAGTGGCTATCGAACTCCCAATCACTGCGTTAACAATAAAACAATGTAATATGGCACGACGCGACCGCTTAGATTTAAATTAATATATTACATGCAAATATTGAGAAGATTAAGAGAATTAAAAAGATTGTGCTCAGCTGGCTTGGGCAAGACGAACGAATGAGTGATGAAAAAATGGCAAAAAAGGCTTATGAAGAAAAAATGACCCGTGAAGAGGTAGAGGGAGACCTCGGTTAACCTTCGAAAACACAGTTTAGTAAATATTAATTCTTGGATACAATAATATGAATGTCATCATATTATCTTCATTTACCCGCGTTTTATTTGAGTTGTTTGAATAATAATCGCAATTGTGACTTAAAAATTGTAGTTACACATAAAAATAACCTTGTGTGAACGTCATACACTATATTGTGTGCTTATTATCAACAATTTTCGCAATATATTTGTTAAGCAAATAAACAAATATTTCTCTTCAGTTTCCGATGCCTCGAGTTAAATTATTGATTGATGTACGAATTTAAAAACAAAAGGTTTTTTTTTGATAATATTCCTAATGTTAATAATTAATAAAATTGTTTAGCTTTCAATATGTTAAATAAATTGTAAATTTAGCATAAACATTTTAGAGTACAAACATCACAAGCAAATGAACAAAAATACTTTTATAATAGTGAAATTTCAATTCGAATAACAGTTTTAATGTATTTAAAAATGATAGATGATGATAGTTTCTTAATAATCGAAAGGCAACTCGAAAATTGTCTAAAAATGAGTCGGAAATATCTTATTGTCCATCTCTTAACAAAGATAATTAAAAACACACACACACACACGCACCAATACATTTTTAACATAATAAATCTCATAATATAAAAATGCACACAAATGTACCTCATTTCCTGTGTAGAAGAATATCGGGCCGCGCTCCCGGTCCCAGTAATCATTGTTCTCCAGATACCGGATTTGGAAAGTCTCGTTCCTCTGGAAGCCGAAGTGGTCTAGCGGCACCTTGAACCATTTCGTTTCATATTTATATTCGGATTTCACTAAATAAAATAAAGATGTTAAAATAAATAATAATTTTAACATGTTTAGAACGCGTGTGTTCTCTTTAGAGTTTGATTTGATAATAAATTATAAGCGTCCGAGTACTGACGTAGCGGTAACTGCCGATCGTATATACAGTACGGTCGACGAGTCGTGGCGACGTTGACTAAAGTTAGATTTTTTAAGCTTTAGCCTATTATTCAATTGGGAAGAAAATAAGAAATATCCTTAAACAAAATCTGCACAGCCATGTGACGTTAATTTCAGGGCGGTCACGAACTCACGACTCGTCGATGGTAGTGTAGGTGAAGTGTCACAGATTATTGTGGCCTAAGATCCCATTGTATAAATCTGCAGGTATCTGCTTTTTTTAATTATTTTTTTTTAAGAATTATATATGTATATTAGTCAGAGACTTATTACCCCGCTAGGGATACAGCGTGATGCTAAGTTAAGTTAGTACAGTTTATTAGAAAAGATTATTATGATAAATGGTCTTTGTTGAAAAATTGCACTGATATGTTTTTTATGTGACTCCCACATCATTTGAAAGAAAATCACATACGAAATTGGCAAAACAATGGTTGCTACCTCTCAATCTGCCGCAACCCCAGGATTGCCAGGTTTAAACAGGTTAAACTTAATGTTGATAATTTGCACATTCGCATGGGAAAGAAATATATTCAATAGAAATATAATAAACAAAAACAATTTAGTAAAAATAAATTCGAGGAAATGAATACAATAATGCTGACTAATATCAAAATCAATATCATATATAATTCTTAAAAATAAACTTAATAAAATCAACAGATACTTGCAGATTTAATATACGCAACGGGATCTTAGGCCTTGATATCGCTATTACAATTTTTTTTTCAAAATTTATTGAGTAAGGAGGTCGTTTAACTTACTTTTATTAATTGTTTTAGGCTGAGGAAACTTCAGGTCAATCTAGACTTTAGAGACATTGCGTGTCATAGCGGAAGTAAACGCTACATTTAAAAGAACGAGAAAACAGTTACGTTATAAATATACACAAGTATAACTCCATATAAGTCTTGAATTCATTAACAATCTTTTACTAGATAATTCAATAGTGTGGTCTAACTCCTTTGGAATAATATAATTTTATTATATACTAAATTTTTTGCATCTTCGTCTTTATGGCGAAATACAGTTGTGTAGATGTGGCACATTTTAAGTGCAATAGGTACCCAACTTTAACTATAACTATGGTGGGTTATATCGAAACAGTTAGCATGATATAATTTAGCATATAACCGTACTTCCTCGACAAATGGACTATCCAACATTAAAATAGTTTTTCAATTTGTGCCAACACTTTCCGAGATAAGCGCGTTCAACCAAACCAACACTTTAGCTTTATAAAAATGCCTAGCCCCTATAGATAAGATATTAATCAATTCTCTTGTAAGAATGTTTCAAACATTATTATTCGTTGCTCTTTTTTTAAATTATTTTACTGTCTCAAGATTTGTAATTATAGAAAGAAAGAAAGAGGGAAAGATATGGAAAGGTGTTATGACATCTTGTTTCCCTTTTCCGCCCAAATATTGTCATATTGCGCGTTGACTGGAAGAAACAACGCCACTGGCAATTTGTTACCAGAGTGAGGAAACAAAAATAAATCATTCCACCAAGTGGAAATCGAACCGAAATGAGTTGCGTTTAGAGTCAAACGTGTGCCTTTACGCCAGGACAGCCTCTAAAAAGCGTGAAGCTGCTTAATACATTATTATCTATTTGCATTAATGTAACCGATATATCTATGTACCTATGACATTGATGTCTAAGGTTTCATCTTTTTCACATCCTCGCTGTCTTTCCTGTATAAAGTATATTATTTTCAATTGACGTTTTAGTAGACCTTGTGTACTTACCATCACTTGCCTACCTAGTATTTGAAGTCGGTTAAATTTTATCATATCTAAGTTCTGGCTTAAAGTTATATAATATAGCCTTCCTCAGTAAAAGGAAAGAAGGAAAGAATGAAAAGGAAAAACAAAGAATATTCACATTTTAACTAGCAGTTGCTGAGATTAAACGCGTTGCGTTCAAGTAAACATAGTCATCGGCTTTATAATATTAATATAGATCATTATGTTCACAATGTAATTCATATATATCTGCATATATATATCGCCGGTTTCGAGTCAGAGGCCGCAGGTTAAAACGATAACCGTATAAAGTACATAGTATAATTAACTTATCTGATTTGTTGTACTAAAATTGTATTTTTTTATTTTTTTAATCTTTGGCAAAAATAATACATCTTAAAAACGTATTTTTTAATGTAATAACTACATAAAGTTAGGATGCTCTGAGTACTGTTGCGTTATGAAGAATATTATATATATATATTTTTGAGCTTCACGCTTTTTCACTCATATATTAGAGTAGGCAGAGAGACATTTTAAAAATGTTAAGACACTGTTCTTTTTTTCCCGTTTCTGTATAAATTTTACACATTTTGTGTTGAATCACGGAATTCAACGCACGATCTCTTTTACTAGAAGACTAGCGGCCCATTCGCGGCTTCGCTCGCATACCACTTATAATTGTTTTATCCAGCATTTTCCATAAGACAATCAATATAAATTATATTATTAATATAATTTATACATTCAATAATTTTGAGAAACTGCAAGCACTAACATGGCTGCTTGCGAGGACGAAATCGGCGGCAAGGGCACCCCCCGCTGGACTCGTGCCTATGCTTGCGGCCGTAAACGGAGCGTTGAATTATTTAAAATTTATATTTTCTCAAAAAGTATACGTTCAAATGACATGCTATAAAAGACAGAGCATTTCTTCATAAAAATTCCTTGATGATGGAGTAACCTTCGCTCGTAACTTTCAATATCAAATAAAAAACGTTGAAATATCACCTTGCAATTTTCTATTATTTTTTTATCACAAAATATCTAATTGTGACTAATAAAATCGAACATTTCTTCCATACAATGTACTGACATATACTTTACTATATTTGCAGCGCACGCGCTTAAAGTAATTCGATGGCGTTCATTATTATATTTATTTTGTTATTAAAGGCCATACGTACACCATAATATTACATGGCCAATAGCACTTCTGGAAAAATTTAGCTTTCAAACAAAACCAAAAATAAGTAAATCGGACCAGTACATCCAGAGATCT
>DWAN01003235.1:0-13729 GCA_018230445.1 Heliconius hewitsoni
TACCATCAGGTGACCCGAACGCTCGTTTGCCGTGTCTCTTCCATAAAAAAAAAAACGTAAACAGTTAAATAAATGTGTGGCATCTTTATTTACATACATGTACTTAATTTTCATTTTACACTTTACTTTGAATTGTTAAATTTCAACATATAAAACTAATAGCAGAAACTAGTACACTAACAATCAAGCTAGTGCAACAAAAATATGCCTTATAATACCACTAGCGTATGTTCCATATATTTTTGTTTCATCATTCCGCCAAACTTTCGACTACGATCGCTTCCCTCTGGCAGGAACATATATAGGTAGGTACGTACTGCGGGCAACCCTTAGTAACTCTATAGTGCGGTAAAAGTACTCGGGACGATGATTGCGGCTTCGTTTCTTGGTCTCAAATCTTGAATTTCTAAGTAATTTTTGTATATATTTATTTGCAGGTTAGTGATGTCTTGTTTTTATTTTCACTGCGCAAATTTGTATTACTAAGTTTCGTTTCATACTAAAGTTATTCTTTTATAAATATTTACTATATGATGAACTAAAAATACTTCATGCTTTACGCTTTATCTCGCATTTAACAGGACTTAGTGTCGAGACACTCCGTACTACCCCTTCCGCCTAAATGTGAGACATTACGTTTTGAGTGGCAGAACTTAACGCCGCGCTTCATCTTGCCAAGACGGATAAATGAAAATAACTCATTACCCGAGAGTATATCAAATCCAAAACCACCGCGTTTACAGTCAAACGTGCACATAAATATATGAGCTCGGTGAATATTTATTATTTACTTTCAATTTTAATATAGTAACACGATATGTAATGTCATATAAGTTAATGTCAAGGCCGTATGTACTTATATGTATTATAGGTACTACTCTACGAAATTAATATTGTTTTATATTACCTTTAATGGTTACTCGAATCGATATGGTAATTACGTTTGCTTGTCATTTTTATCAGTTTTTTTTTACATTTTAATACTCTATTGTGGCGTAGTTTGTATATGCACGACAGCTTCGGTGTAGGTTCAAATCTGACTAGAATTGTATTTATTTGTTAGAGTAAAACGAGTTTATTTGCGGTTGATTTTTGAAGATAGATAGATGCATATTATGCGCCCACAAAATATATCTACTAGTATTTTTATTAAATATCTATATATATTTTCTTCACTTTTCATTCATTCGACACAAATACACATACTAACATACTATGCAGTCAACTCAAAAGCTGCGCTTTATTTCAATCTACGGTAATAAAAAACGGGACGACTCCTATGTTTTATGTCCCCGGACAAAAAAAAAAGACACGACTATCATTTAGTACATTTACACACACCCCTAAAGGGTCCTAAAACTAAAAATGTATACCACATATTACATTCAATATTCAGATAATTATAAAGTCGATAGAATGCACCGGCACTTGCTAGTCTAGGGCCCGTCGCTTCCCGGGCAGTCGGCGGCGGGCCTTGGGCGCCGACGGTCGCGTTTCACCTCTATCACAGAGCCTCTAAACATACGATATAACATATTTACTAACCAAATATACTCAATAACTAACTAATATTAATGTGTAATACTAAAAAATAGTTATTAAAAAGAATTTTCAGTCTATATTTCTTTGTCATTTTTGTGAAATAGTAGAATTTAAATCAGTAGAGTGCGTTTTTAAAGTGGTTTTAAGGAAAGGACTTGTTGGCGATGCTTTTTATGTGGTTTTAATATATATATGTAATAGTGATTGATTTATTTGTTGATTATAATTGATTATTATGATAATTTGTGTTAAAGAAAAAAAAGTATAGTAAATTTATTTGATTAATTTTTTAATGATATTGCAATTGGCAGCTTTTCATGATTTATCGTCTATTACAGTTATATTGAAAAATTAGAAATCATACTATATCAATTAATTTTGAGTGGACGTTCGTAGCGTTCGAGTAAGTAGATGTATTTCTAATATAAAACGACTTATGAAGATTTTTTTTCGCATATTAATATTTTTTAGGTAAATATCAGTACAGCTAGAACGTTAAACTGAAATAAAATGCAGATATTAATATTATAGAATTGAATATTTTGGTTCGTTTAACACGCTAATCGTAGGTATTGAAAAAATTTTTTTGTGTTCAATGAAGGAAGGATATATCATTTCACGTCTTCGTTTCTATGTAATTACACTGCACCTGCATTTGGAGTTACTTTGGGTATTTTAATGTGTCTTTTTTTTACTAGCTTCACGCTATCGCTCACATAGTAGGATAGGCGGAGACAAAAGAGAAGATTTATATAAAGTTTTACAATCTCTAGTAGATTATACATCCGAATAACACGTAGGCTACAATTTTGTATAACTTGGCTACAATATTTGTACGCGGCTTGCGTTTGGCGTTGTAATCTTTCAACTCAACTTTGTCTCTTATTTAATTTTGTTACATTTCGCATGCAGGAAGTTTCATCTTCGGCTTTGATGTATTCTTTTGTTTCACTTTGAAATACTCTTAACCCGTTTAATTCAATTCTTGTTTGTATGTAAACGAAAATATGTTATGTAGGAACCTTTCTTGTTTACGTAGTATATAATATTTTATTGACGTTTTTTTTTACTTTCACCGCTGTATCCCGCATCTAGCAGGATAGCCAGAAAGAAGTGTTAACACACTTTTTTCCTACATATTTTTTTTTCGTATTTTATTTTTCAATTAATAAATGTTCTTAATATTTTTAGAGTCACGTTCCTCAAAAAGTAAAATAGGATCACATCGTTGTCCGTCTGTCAAGACCATTTTTAATATATCTGAACACAAACAATCTCTTCTTACACAAATAAAACATTGACCTTACGCTCGCAGTCCATGGAAAACGAGGTTCTCGGAGTGAAATAAATTTTACTCGTGTAGCACTTCCGCCCTTCACAATATTTGGGACTCGGCTTTAAATTTTGTGTGTAGTAACGTGTAGTAGTTTCTTTTTGTCATATGAAATTACTTTTTTTGTTTTTCAGTTAAGGCTTTTATTGTTTTTGTTTTTTTTTTTGTTAATGGAGAAAACCTTAAAGTAGAAATTCTAAAATCTACTTCTCGTATATAAATAGATATGTATGTTTATAAAACTATAAAATCTTATTATCAATTTTGAATAAAAGCGATAGTAGTGAGTTTGATGCCCGCTCGAAGATTGATATATTAAAATAATCAATTCTCGCTCACTTTTGTAGACGTGTACCAGACGTAATGTTTTTAAAAGTGCCGCCACTCAATCAATGTGAATGTGTGCAGAAGTGAGAAACGGAAGGGTTCTAATGGGATCGGATATCTTAATATTAGGTTCCCATATTCCGGCTGCTTACCCTGCAATATACGGCACACAGCGTAAAGCTAAAAAAATAATAAATATTAGCCGCTAATTCAAATAATATCCAAGTTTTTAGCCATTTCTACGTAATTGAGGAAACTTGTAGATCTACATAAGGAGTTCAAAAATAACAACGTTAATTTTGTCCTCAATTCTATTAATTTTTTTTATTAAGTCACAATAATACTTTTAATTCGTGTCTCGTTATTTATAACTGACTTAAAAATACATTAGCTTAACTCACAAGAATAGGACACTCGATTGTCAACTTTCCATCCAATTTTCAACGAGGAAAGAAATTAAATAAAAAAATTAATTATTCCCTCGAGTTGCAACCGAATCCACAACCGCTCTTTCAATGAGTCGTTGTCCCACTGCGCCACGACGGCCACAAAAAAGAGGTTCTCAATTTAAATGTATGTTTTTTTTTATTCAGATAGGATCAGAGGGCGTGAGGCAAGGCCCACGCTAATACCTTTCTTCTTAACAACCATTAACTCGGGATTTTTGTTAAGTAAAGAGAATCATAAATTACAGGAATGTTGATGAATACCGCAGTTTTATTTTAATGCCTTAGCTTATGTTAAAGTGAAAAGATATTTGTGGCGGAGTTTGGCACATTTAGGTAGATTACGACGGGTGAGTGGCGTAGCCTAACGCCGTATTTTATCTAACACGACATGGATTATAATATATGTGTTTTTTTTTTTAGCTTAACACTATATTTCGTATATAGCAGAATAGGCAGAGGGTATCTTGTGTTAAGACACTCCGTTTCGGCCTGATTTTCGAAATGTTGTGTGTTGAGTTGCGGAACTCTAACGCTGCGCTTTGTTTTCTTAGTGGGAATTGATTTCTCAGGGCGGCCTTATTTATTATATATGTATAAAATATAAATAAACATTTTCTCAAATACGTCTAAGTACTCGTATCTCAACATATGTCAAAAGTACAAGATAAGTCCTTATTATTATTTTCATAAAATTTCTTTAGAAATACTATTAACTTTACTCAAACTATTTATTCCATTTAGAAAAAATACTAAACCTGCCCCTGCTCAAGCTTAATTGGTGCATAGATTGACACATTGTAGAGCAACGTACGGGTCGCTGCGTCCAATGGTTTTTATCGATTTTGTGTTAGTATAACTAGGTTTCAGCCTATTAGTGAAGTAGTTAGTTTATTTAGTATATTGGTTTTTTTATTAGGATTTCAGTTGCGGATTCGGTGTCTGGTTGGAGCAATTTTGATATTGTGCTCGAGTGTTTCCGGTATTAGAAGATAGTTAAAAAGCGAGTCAGTCTTCACTTTTTCTATACCAACATAAGATTTTTAAATTATCATCTCTAAGATTGAATTCAGAAACATTATAAACAATTGGATTTTTTTTTTATTTCAAGCCTTATCCCACACATAGTAAGCAAGATTTCCACTTAAATTCTAGATTCTGCGGAACTTAACACCGTATTTTGTCGAATTAATTAGTATTTCATTTGTATTTATTAGTTTGGCTTAACTTTGAATTAAAAATAAAATGTTATTAAACATGCTTTAATACTAAACTATCTAGGTACATATATGTATACATTTATTATATAAGCATTTACCTGCAATTTTTCAAGCGTGATTAAGTGGTTAAATTGAAGCCATTGATATCCTTCCTAAATAAATGGATTATCTAACATTTTTTTTTATTTGAACAAGTAGTTCCAGAGATTAGCACGTTCAACCAAACAAACTCTTTAGATTTATAACATTAGTATAGAAGTATAGATGTATATTATAGTTGGCAGGTTTATTTTCACTTTTATACAATACGACCCACTTGGCAGTACATATCTTGGCAAAAAGAAAATTGTTTACTCGTTCATAATAATACCTATTCAATTTATCATAATTTAAAGTTTATTATTTTCATTATAGGATTAAGATTTTTTGAAAAAACTAATTGTATATAATTATTCCTTAGGTGCGACACAATGTGATGATGATGAACGATGATTTTAAGTTCGAATCCCAATCGGAAAATTGCGTTATGTTAATTTTCTCTGTCTGGTAAGAAAAAGCGCGGCGTCGCGTTCCGTCATTCAACACGTCTCCTCTTTCTACTGGACGAATTCCGACGACGAGACGAAACATTTTGACACTAGGCTCCTCTAAAAAGCGTAAACAAAATATTAATTTATATTTCCATTTCTTCGCTCTGGTGTCGAGGCTAAGCGCGGCGTTGAGTTCTGCCACCCAACACGCAATGACTCTAGAATTCGGCAGAAAGTGGGGATCGGAGTGTCTTAGCACTAGGTTCCCCCCTCTGCCTACCCTGCTGTGTGCCGGATACAGCGTGAAGCTGAAAATAGTAATAATGATCTAATCTACAACTATATCGTATTTATAAGGTAAATTTTACTCTGTCTACAAAATAACATATTAAAAATTGTTACAACTTTTAAACGCCAACAAAAGCAAACAGACGTGCCGACTTTATAATATGCAAAACTTTTATGTTATTCTTCCAAAATACACTAATTAGAGGAATAACCACTCTCGGCTATGTGTGTTTGGATAATATTAAATAATCTTTTAAAGGGATTTATATGTGGGGTTCGAAGCCACAGCTACCGCGTTTAAAGTCAAACGCTATCTATATGTGTGTAAGCTATCTTAAATATTAGAAAAAATTTAAACATAGTGAAAAAAACAATCAAAACGTAGTGAAAAATCATTTGAGTCTAACTTTAGCTAAATAGTAATTGACATCTCTGAGAACAATTTTTATCGAGAAATTAATAATAAAAATCGTGTTTCATTAGTTTACTGTTCAATGATTCCTTTATATGCGATATTACTTCCTGTAGAATATTAACTTTTAAATTGAACGCAAAAAAATTATTATGAAAATAATAAAAGCCATTAATTTTGCGCAAGAAAAACCTGTTGTATTTAAGATTTGTACGCTACTTTGGCCGACCTAATAAATTATTAATTTAGAATGATTTCTCTTATTTGGCGCAATCATTGAGTAGTTGGTGAGTCTAACTTAACACAGTTCAAAAAGCTTAAAGCTATAAATAAAATATTTTACATATTTTACTTATAGGTTTAGGTTTTTTTATCGCATAGCAGGATAGACAGAAAGAATCTATTGTTAAGACACTCGCATTTTCAACGACGAAACTCAACGCCACAATATAAAAATTGGAGAATGGAGTGACTTATCACTAACTTTTCCTCATGTATTGTTTCCTTTCACATGTATTGTTTAATGTTAAGAATTTATGTTTCATTCCCAATGGATATTTGCATAGTAAACTATATACGTCGATACGTCCAGTGGCGTTAGCTGTACGTTAACTTAATAGTTTACTTTTTACCCGATGGATAAGACGCAAGGGACGGTACGTATTGTCACTGCTGAATGCTGGATACAGCGTGATTTTTTTTAAGGAGAATTGGTGTTTACAACATGATGTCATATAATTAAATAGGATTTATTCAGCTCATTTAGATAATACATACATTGAAAGAAATTTCTCTTTACTTAAGCTATACCTAAGTAGCCATTATTTTTTCCATACATAGTAATTTGTTTTTCTGAAGCATCTTGAACCACGTACAGTTGTTTGATGTATAAATTATACGTTATAATATATAAGATTTGTCGTATTTATCTATTTACATTGTATCAAAGACTAGGTCAGTTAAGGCTAGGCGTGGCAAAAGGGCACAGGCGTTGGACTGTCACTGTGACAGGTTGTGGGTTGGATACTCACTCGAGGAAATGAAATATTTAATATTTTATGCGGTATGTAGTGTGAATATAAAAAAATATCAAAGACGTAGCTAAGAGACGTGTGTTGTCACATGAAAAATTTTCAAGTACCCGACGTCATTCTTAGAGCAAAGCCTTTCTAACATCTAACACAAAAAGATTTTTTCAATTTAATTAATTGTTCATTGCACGCTTGCAATATGAAGGGAAATAGATAGGTGCTTGAACCCTTTTCAGTAATTTACGCACGGTACAAAGTGGTAATACTAGTCTCATGAGGCAAATAAAGCTGACAAATTGCATTCTATAAGCTAAAGCAAGCTTTGATTACACCATTCCAGCTTCTAGTAGCGTCATTAGTCTTTACATGTGCAGCTGAATGACGTGTGAGTGTCGTCGCCTAGTGTGGATCAGATCTTTTCAAAGGATTACATGATTTAGAAAAGCTCATTCTAAGGAATAATAATGCTTTCTATGTTGTTTTTTTGGCTTCACGCTGTATACCTGATATAGCGGGATAGGCAGAGGGTACGTAGGTTTAAGACACCCCGTTCCCCGCTGATCGCCTAATTTTTGAGATATTGTGGGTTCAATGGTATAATACAACGTCTCTCTTTCTTTTGTTACTTAAAATTACTCGCTTCACCCTTTTATCACGACGTCCTCGGTATATATCAAAATTATTTCGGACTTGGCCAATAATAATGGAGTAAAATTAGAGAGAGAAATTCTAAATAGAGAACAGAAATACTACTAAAATATTCGGAATACACAGATTTCACATAACACATGTACGTATCTACGTAGGTATGTACTTTTGTCTACAACATTTGGCACAGACCTTATATGAGCAACTTGCCATATAATCTGTTATCACATTTAAAATCAGTTCATAACGTCGACTGATGTCTCGACATCCTTTACCTTCAAATCAATCAGCGGGAAGGCTGACGCTCATTGTTGGTAATAACAATATTATCCTTTGTGTTCTCTCAGATGATGACAAAAATATTTATTTTCAGAACAAGGCCAAACGACATTTCAGAGTATTGATCAGCCAATCTAAAGGCAATCTTTGCTGCGACCCACTTTGTAAAATGTCCCTTTTGTCAGTCAATTTTCTGAAAAAATATAAGGAATACCTTAACGTTCAGAAACAATCAGGAAAAACTTGTCGCAAACAGCGAGCGGCTCGATACTATTTGATTTAGACCCTTAATTCGTCTTTGTTTCGACGTAAGGAGTTTCACCTTTTTTTGTGTTTATCTTTCATAAGGAATACCAACCTTGTGGTTTATATGATAAGGCCAGAATGTATAACGCTGCTATATGATGTTGGTGGTATCGCCCGATGTATATCAATCGAATAGCCGCAATCTGGTCGTACAGCTGTCGTGTTATTTGTGTTATGCTTCCAAATTAGTCTCATCTGTGGATGGCATCTGCGGTCCCTTTGCAAAGTTGCAATGTGAATGTGGTCCTGATTATGTTCACGAATGGATTGCTAATTATATTTATTCATGTACATAATTTTCCCTTATCAAGGCTATGTGACTGTAAATGTGATGAGTTTTCGGTTTGATTTCCGCACGTGAAATTCTATTTAAATTATTTTTATTTCACCGTTCTAGGTGATAAAACGTGCGTTGAGTTTCCTAATTCAACAGGAAATGTTCCGAAGCAAAAGGAGTGCAGTGTTTTACTTGGGTGGGCGTTTCCTACCCTGTTCTGCGGGATAAAGTGTGAAGTGGTTTTTTTGTTACATATATATTTTTTGTGGTTTTAAAGCATTAGTATTTTAGTTTATACAGGAACGCTAAGTTCGTGCACAGGTGCCATTTTTCTAACGTTTATTACGTCAAGTCCTCAACAGAACATTCAAGGGCACGTTGTAGTGGCCCATAATTGTCTCAGTGTTAGTAAGATTTGTGACACGCAAAGGCCACATTAATTTTTAAATAAACATGTATATTTAGAAACACAGTGGGTATAATATGCATATTGACATGGCAACCAACTTCCAGAGATGTAGCGTAAAATGTAAATTTTGTAGAATTTGTAGAGATACCCAAAATTTGGAAAAATTATATGGATGGAAGGCAAATATTTTACAGTGATGGATATGCAGCAGAGTAAAGGGTCTCTATATACTTTATAACTAATGATAAAAAGTAAAATAAATTACCTTCACGTTATCCCGCATATAGCAGAGTAAGTAATTTCGAGCCATTGCACTTGATTGGCGAAACTTAACGCCGTTGTTTTAACTAATGTGTCCGCTTATTTAGAGATCCGACGTCACAACATTACTTCATTGCGTCACAAATATTGACAGAACTTGCCTCATTTTCCATTTAATTAACAAGAAACACAGGATTTGCATTATGTATAGCCTTGATAGACTTTATATTTTATATAGATTTTTCCGTTTTCATTGCTCCACGCTCGTTACGGATATTATAGTGTTGTAACGACTTCTACATTCTGATTATGTTCCTTATTCCTTGTTCTGTTGTACGTGTGCTGTATATTTTATACGATATGATTAAAAGGTTCTGCCGATTTAAAATCTATGTCTCTGTTTGTCATTTAAGCACAAGACAAAGTGTGGTGTTGAGCTCCGCTTTTCTACACGCAATGTCTAAATAAAAAAAAACTATCTGTTTAGATATCCGATTTAAAAATATAGATCGACGCTAAGTAAACACGCTCTACGGCTCAGCACGTGGCCTCCGCGGGGTAAAATTTCATAAATCTAATTAAAGGAATCCCATCATAATTCCACTAGTTATCGGAATTAGCTTCGGCGATTTATAATAATAATTAACTTAACCAAAAACGTTTTGCTACGCAGTTGGAACGTATTGATCATTGGAAAATTCATGTTTTTCATTAAAAAAATTTTTTTAGCAAAAAAAAAAATTATTGCATTTGCTGACGTTTCGATACACACATCTGGGATTTAATGAAATTGAATTGCAGGAAGATGTTTATGAGTAAATCTAGTTAGGAAAGAGGGGGGAACAGTGGTTTAATATCTTTCTTTTCGCTATATTGTAGTGTCATATGTGGAATAGGTCGTTTAAATTTAAGGCCATTAATCTCATGATATGCTCCATGAGGAATCTGGCCAAATGTGCAGACAAACTGAACAACACTCGGTTTAACGACCAAATTGATTTACAACCATTTCTTATTGAAACATCTTGATTACTCACGCTCGTTGTTCTGTTCCCAATGTTTTAACAACAAAATTTAACAACTAAATATATTTTCCATCGCTTTTTTACATTAAGCCTTGAAACTGTCGTGCTTGAAGCTTGAAGCTGTTGGTCGACGTAGGCGACGGTAGTAAATTCCATTCCCATTCGGGGGGAGAATTTTTTTATTTCCTCAACTTAGTAACAACATAATGCTCGTCATTTTTCACACTTAATAAACAGCGCCACAAATATTTTAGAGAGACAGTGAGAAAGTTAACAATAGATACCCTCTGCCTACCCTGCTGTCTGTAGGATACAGCGTGAAAGTAAAAAAAAATAAACCTATTCTTAAGTAATCTATTTATAAAACGACCAAGTCAGTGAATAGTCATTACCCTTTCATTAGACGCCTAGGAAATAGGCCAGTTTCTTGAACTTTCCCACTCTTATCTTGAGGATCCTCGTCTTAATGCCAGGTCGGGTCCGCGCCAAGTGACGTAGAGTGACCGCTGTGACGTCGCACCTCGCGTGCGAACAGCGACACTGTGCTAGGGACTGAGCAGTTGTGCTCCTCACATCGTAACGAACGTACGCTCAAAGTTTTTTCTTAACAGAAAATAGTTGGTGTCACGTATATATTTTTTTATTTGGACGTTTAAAAAATAGAAAAGGATTAGTTGTGTCTGCTATTAGATTATATCAATAGTTTGAAAAATAGATATTTTTACTTTTATATTTCTAATAATAAACAAGGGTATCTTCAAGCGCCAGTAGTTACATAGTGGTGTACATATAGCTGTGATGGTGTGTGACCGGACGTAGTGTTATGGTGACAATGGGCATCATAATAGGGACCTGTGTGCCTGACTCCGAACCCGACTCGGCGGCTTACGGAGCTCAGCTCAGACGACCACCCAGGAGGATACTATATGGTAACTAGAGTAGACTATTCTACTATTTGAATAATGTTTACGTTGTTACTCTATAACAACTCAGACACAGCGGTCTGACTGTTAAAGCAATCGTTGTGGGTACGATTCCCGCTTGGGAATGACTGACTGACATAAATGACTTTCAGTTCCCCGCTCTAGTGATATGACAAAAATTGGGCAGAAAAAGGGGGAGTGGAGTGTCTTAACACACTCCCCGTTTTACGAGGAGATACGTTTTATTTTATAGATATATTTCGTTAATAATTATTTAATTAAATTAGAAATACAATTAAGCTAGAGTACTCGTTTTTTTTGTTTTTGCCACTTAGAAATTAGTTTTGATATGTATCATTAATTTCCAATTAATCTTATTTCTGATAATATTTAAAAGGGTAAGTAAAGAGTTTAAATTGAGCTTAAGATAAATACGAATTTTCAATATAAATGTGTCCTTAGATTCTCAAAGGTGCTTTGAAAGGCCATTAGCGGTCTCTAATTACGTTTACATTGAGCTTACTTGGAAATTTCAATCTTTATAATGCCCGCAAAAACTAGTAATGGCAGTTCCAGACGTCCAAATGAAATCCATCTCGGTACCAAAAAAGGTGAGGTTGTACAAGGCAAGGTTATACTACTGGTGAAGCCATAAGACGGTGATAATTAGCCATCTGGTATCTGAGCACGTAGGTGATGGTGGTTTTGGGTTCATATTATCCTATTGTTATGTCCTTAATGTTTGTTTTTATATTTGTGATGATGAAATTAAAAATGTAAGAAATTATAGGTTGTCAATTTGAATATTGTTTTAGCTTCACGCTAAAACAATATTCAAAAGGCAGAGGGGAGCCAGTGTTTTCAAGGTATTGCGGCAACGCCTTTCATCTTGTCACCGTAGCGAGGAAATAAAAATAACTCATTCATCGTTTGGGAATCGAACCCACATCGTTGCGTTTAAAATCACACTGCGCCACGTCGGCCTCAATATAAATGTACTATTAATATTAAATATACGATGTTTAAAAAATTGGGTTACTATAAGAATTATCGTTAACATGAAGATAAAGATTGTAATAAGGCAAATCAAAGTTAGAACTTTCAAGTTTCAAGGGTACAGCCACTAGGCACGCGATCACTTGTTGATTATAACAGAACATTCAACGCTACAAATCACTAATGTAAATTTTAACTAATTACCTATTACACTACATTGCATGATTTAAAATAAATTATTTTTGTGTACGCGCATCGGTTGCGGGTTTGAATCTTGACGGGAGGAATGGTTATAATGTTTATATTAATCAAATTGTTATACGATCATGCGCGGCGTTGAGTTCCGCTATTGTGTTTATTAAGGAATGTCTTGAAACAGCAACGCTGGGTTTCAGTACCTTCTAAAGGAACCATCGCGGTATAGCGTTTGACTGAAAATAGTTCTGGGTTTGATTCCCACTCACTTGAATGAATTATTATACTTTTCTCGTTCTAGTAATAAGTGGTGCGTTGAGTTACGCCCTTAAACGCGCTTTGTCACTAAAAATTGGCGATGCATTTAGAATGGTTCTCTCTGCTTATATGCGGAAAAAATGTGAAGCTGGTTTTTTATTTGAACATTATTTGTATAAGTACGTATGTTCATTAACGTAAACAATGATTTTTCTCGCAATTTTTACAGTTGCATCATAGGAAAAAAGTGTTTGATTCATTTTATATGATTATACGCTGTGGCGTTATTATATGCACGTAATTTAAATGAATCATTCCATTATAAAATCTTGTATTTTATGTTATTTAGTAATTTTTTTTATCAACATAATTATGTAGGTGTTTACCCCGTCTTGTTAAGTAAGTAAGAAAGAAAGAAAAATGAAATGAGTGGAGTCACAACTTAATGAACTCTTTTCAAGTCTAGTGACTCTCTTAATTCTAAAAAAAATACTTGTTTTAAAACAGTATTGTAAATATCGATTGTGACTAACTATCAATATGCATTCGATTTGCGTCGTGTGTTTGTTGATTGGAATAATTGTAATAGTCACGTTTCAATTTAATTTACGTGATTATGAAAAGTGAAAAAGATAATGTTTATTTATTTATACTTCTCTGTGACACAGTTGGACACAGCGCGTTTGTTTGAACCATGGAGACACTCGATTAAATGAACCTTTGCTGTATCGAGGCAAAGCGCGGTGAGATCCGCCACTCAACACGCAATGCTTCTGGAATTCGGCGGAAAGTGCGAAGTTCCCTCTGCCTACCCTGTTATGTGCGAGATACAGCGTAAAGCTATATTCTATTGTAATAAAAATGTAACAGCATACGTACAGAAACACATACACAGACAAACTTATAACATCTTTGCCGTAATCTTTGCCGTATGGTCCCGGCCTAGAATAGGATCATCCTGGTACTGCTGGTGTCGTAAGAGGTGACTAAAGTACGTGTGGTAGAGTCACGTCGCCAGCAATG
>DWAN01003236.1:0-13729 GCA_018230445.1 Heliconius hewitsoni
TATATATATATATATATATATATATATATATATATATATATATATATATTTCTGTATGTTTTGTTTGATGCAATAAAGAATATAATATATTTAGAAACGTTATGTGTATTATTGAATGATATATGTTTATTACCAGGCCAGTCGTAGCTCAGGGGCATAAACGTGCAACGGTAAACGACAGGTTGTGGGTTCGATTCCCACTTAGCTCCTGCAGCGTGGCGTTGAATGGAAAAAAAAATTACACCACATTACATATAGTACAAGTTATGTCGCGTGCCTCTCGTGAGACGGTAAATAGCGTCGATGTTCGTGCGGTCGGTCGTCTTTAGCCGCAATTTGTCTACGCTATGCTGGCCTAGTTGGTCTGATGCAAGCGCTCAAATCGTATCCAATAAGTTTTGGGTGACATGAATGTTAGTTTCTTACACTCTAAAATCATATTTGTGTTTTTACATTCGTAATTCGTAAATTATTTTAAAATATTTTAAATAACAAAAAACAGCATTACCTTGATAATTCTTGTAATTATACCCATATTCACATTTTTAATAGTTTCTTAGTTTAAATTTTTCTAAATATAATTGTTCCAATTGATGACATTTTTATTTTTTCTATTACAATTATTACTAATTACAATTATTAATATAATTAAGAAACATTTATTATCGTCCTAATATTATAAACGTGAACGTAAGTCTGTTTGTTACGCATTCACGTCATAAATACTAAAACGATTAATATTAATCTTTGTGAACATATTATATATATCCTTTAGCTATAATATAAAAATAAATTTAAGCGAGCGAAGCCGCGTTTGAATCTAATAAATATCTAATTTTATAAAGGAATCTCACATTTGATGATTATATCGCGTGTTGTCATTACAATTTTTGCTCTCCGTTCTGGTATCGTTGAAGCTGTGTCGTAATTACTTGCTCTTCATTCAGTTCCTCTGTTATGCCGTACACGTAATTTCGTATATGTGCCGCTATGCGTAGCTTTTGAATTTAGAATAATTATACTTCTTACTTTTACATACAAATGGTTTGTTAAAATAAATTTCAATTAGAAAAAAGTACATTAGTAATTATTATTTCTAATTTACATACATACATATGTATAGACTTATAGAGGCTGTCATGGCGCAGTGGCATAAGCATGGGGCGTGAAACGCGAGGTTGTAGGCTCAATTTCCAATTGAGGGAATTCTCTAGTAACAAGGTAAAGAGCGGCGGTTAACTCCGCTACTCAACTCGTAATTAATGCCTTGAAAATTCGGGGGAAAGTAGAGAACTAGATATACGTATGAAATGAAGGTTTAAAGTTATTATCATATATATTTTCAAATATTAATAAAATATCAAAGATATATAGCATAATAATTATTATTATAATAACAAATTAGACTGCTGAGAGGCTTATTTGGCATACACATTTGGATATAACATTTTACAATCGGCTTTTATTACCATAGTTTTTTAGCAAGCACTGCGCAGGCATGCACGGTCTAATGAGGGCGTTGACATAGTTGGCTCGTACCATTTTAAAATTGCCAAGTAAAAAAGAAGTTTTAATCTGTTTGGGATTTTCTAGTCCAATGCCCATGCAGCTTAGCAGTGAAGCTTTATATAATACTCGAATAACACGAGCGAAACCGCCCGCGGCTTTGCCCGCTTCAACTACTGAATTATTTATTTAATGCACTAAATTACGTTCCTGTTTTATGTAATGTATGTTTGCAGTGCTCTTACGATTTTTAATGGGAATATTATTTAGGGTTGCATTTTCGTAATTCATATAAAGATATTCAATTGTTTAAAAAAAATGATTTATGCTTATAATAGCATCTTAACTCATCGGAATCTGTTCCTGGAAGATTAATTAGAAAAATAAAATTGTTATTAGGGGCATTTAAAAATGTAATAGAATCCAAAATAATTATTTTAAAAAATTTTGTCAGTTGTCCGTCATCTTAGCTTTCGAGGCCATGGTGGCACAGGGGCACAAGCGTTTGACTTCAAACGTTACGATTTAGGGTTCGAACTTTACTTAGGGTGTTGAATTATCATTTATTAATACTTTCATTTCTTCGCTCTGGTAACAAGGCGAAACGTCACATTAAGTGTCTTAAAAATAGCTTCCTTCTGCCAATCCTGCTATATGCAGGATACAGCGTCAAGCAGAAAAAGAAAGGAAACAAGCTTGTAATGGTTAAGTACCATCTGTCATTAAAGCTTACTGTCAGCTAGGATTAATATTTTCTTAGCTGACCATTTACTTGTATGAGGCTTCAGTCAGTGACCACATCGGAAGTAGGCGGTGCGTAAGTATCAGATGGTCGCTCAAGTGGAAACACAATAATATCTCATGAGCCCCAAACTTCAACACTAAAATTGTACAAAGTAATTTTATTTACTTTGATGTTTTTTAACAAAACTTTTTTCTTTTTAATTTTCTTGTATTTCTACTAACTATAATGCTCTACTGTTTGGCTATCTAGAGACATTGCGTGTTACATAAAGGAAGTCAACGTTATGCTTTGATTGATTGAAATCGAGGGAACGCCTATAACATTATTTATAAATATTAATGAGTGCGATTGCAACCCACAAATAAAAAAGTAATAAATACGAATTGTAACAATTCATATTCATCTTAAATTAAGTAACCTATATAAACTTTATTAATCTATCAGAAATTCAAAAATATACAAGAAATAATCTTTTTAAAAACTAAATCTGTATAAATGGGCAAATCAAGTCCACAGTACTTGACTGTGAAATTAGCACAGCACAAAGGGAGTGGTTACATATCCTCGTGCTTCCGAAAGTATGCCAGGAACAGGTTTGATGCAAGTTTAAAGTGTAATCGCAGCTGAGCGAGTGCAGTGTATGCGGTGTCGGGTTTTTATTTGATTTTACAGTCCAATATTTACTTTGCTTCTGGCGTGTATAAATACAACTTTAAATACCTTTATTTATTAGTATTAATATAAAAATAACATACCTAACTGAAAGGAAATTATTGGTGTGTATGTATGTATATATGCAAATATTAGCAGGTATGTTTTTGCTTAGTCTTAAATTCTTTTTGATAAGCTTCGTAATATAAACCAAGTCTCAACTATTTATATTTTGAATGCAGATAAAGCGAGGAACAAATAAAACTTATATAAAAACATCCTAATTAACAAGTTCTGGTGGCTGTCGCACAATATCGTAAGCAGTGGAACTATCTTCTACGAGCCCTATGTCTAAAATATAGATAAAAAGAAAATGTCATCATTATCAATATAAAGAATGAAAGGAAACAAGACCTAGAAAGATAAGATATTGATTTAAATCAATGTTAGCCCTGCGGTACATTAAGTATATCAGAGTTGCCAGCTCGGGAGTTACTTCCTTGTTACGCGGCGTAAGTGGAACGACCGTTCCGGCGTAAAACTAAACTGTCTCATTTAATTTAATCATACTAATTGTAGAATGAAACGCACAACACCACGCCTTTTGCGTGCCAACGATTTGGCACTGATTTTATTTAATATACATAATTTCTTAAATAACGTTGGCTATTCTTAGTTAACTATGACCTACATATTATATACGGCGGGGTATGTATTTTACATTTATGTATTGCTTGCTTTGTACAGTAGGTTTTTGGATTTCAGTGAAAGTTTTTTTTTGTATATACAAAATTGTATATTCAGTGTCGCAACTCACGTGAATGCAGAAAGCCCAAAAACCGTCGTGCATTCCAGAGTTGATCATCTTTTAATTTCTCCACGACGCTATAGCTTGATATTTGTTTGCTATTTGCTGTTTTTGTTAAATGGATAGGATCTATTAAAATTAAGCAAATTGTCTTTAAAGTTAAGGTTCATAAGTATCCTAACATATATAGTAGTTTACAAAAATACAACTTACCAAATTTTTTGCTAAAAGTATCTACTCGACGTATATATTAAGACTGAGATCAGGTTAGTACTACATTCATAAAACGTATTCACGTATACAATTAAACAAACAAACTAAAAATTAATCGTGGCTCAAATTCGTATCTGTTTTATTTTATTTAATCACTCGAAAACGACCATATTGTACGTAGTTTGTTGACGTTTTTACAGTTTTGTTGCTTATGTTTCATGTTACAGGGTTAGATGCTCATCGCGGTATGACGTCAGCGAACCAAGCTGTTAGACACTTGGTCCGTGGGCGGAGTACGGCTTTTGTTTTAAGTCACGTAAGCGAATAAAATATTTTATGAATAAAAATTAATTTTGAAATAGAAAAAAAAATACATTAAATAAGAACATTTTATATCTTTATGAGGTTCTAGTAACCGAGATTTAGAGCAAACATTATAATTTTATAACGACACTATGTGATAGAAATAATATCACAAAATATAAATATAGTATTCTCAACGCAGGCCTAGCTTAGTTTAGCTAAGCTTGTTAATATTCTGCAATGATGGTATATTGGCCCTGACGCAATTACAGTTGGTCCTATGTCGGTTGGGTCAATCTTATCTTTTTAACTACATGTAGTGCTTAGAATTGTAAATTAATGTCGTTTTGCGATGGATTGAACTTATAATACGATCAAATTGAGCAGAAATGTCGTGACCTAAATGTTATTAATTCATACAATTTATTTATTTTTATTAATAATACATTTAAAAAAAACTGTATTATTCATTTGAGTATTTTTTTGTTTCTAAAGGCCGACTGGTACTGGAAAAATGAAGTAAACAAATGGTAAAAAAATAACTAAAATAAATTTTATGAGCGTCATTAGTATTCTATGTGCGATTCAACCATTTCAAAAATGAAAATATAATAAATTCACATTATATTTACGATTTTAACAAACAATAAATCTTCGCTCGTGGCACATTCAATGTTTTTACTACACATATCGTAAAATAGTAATACATACAAATAAGATAACAAACGAAATAAAATAATATGAAATGATAAGAACCAGATCTGTGTTTTTGTGTATTTAATGTAGTTTGTCGAACCGAGACGAATCGTGACACGTGCTCACTCTAACGTATTAGGAATGTAGAGTCAGAATGTGAATGCAAAATTACATATTAACGAAAACGTCCATTACAATACAAATCCACACCAGGCTACATACAATGGGTGCACTCAGGCTACACACAAGTTGCGGCCTGAGGTATGCCAGTGATATTGGTCTCGCCGGAAATTGACAAAAAAGTTTGTAATATATCAGTGTGTGTCAGAATGAAATTATATCATCCTGGATGGGGATCCGCACTTACAATTTTGCAATTTATATTATTGTAGCGGTCACTGCTTCATTGTTTAAGTGCCCTGTTGAGCGTGGAAACTTGGGTTCAAGCTCACAGTGCCTACATACATACATAAATTTCTTCGCCCACTATATAAATTTATTTTTATTGTAAGTTACTTAGTTTAAGTGTAATGTTCAGAACTTACAACGCATAAAAATAACATAGGTATATTTGTTTAACTTCACAATGTACCCCGCAGATAGCACAGGCAGAGGGAGTGCTAACACTCTCCTTCCCACACTTTGAGATGTTGCGTGTTAAGTGGCAGAACTCAACACCCCGCTTTGCTTCGGTACCAGAACAAACATAAAAAATAAATCAGCTTCACGCTGTATCCCGCACACAGCAGGGTAGGCAGAGGGAACCTAGTTAAGACACTCCGTTCCCCACTTTCTGCCGAATCCTGGAGGCATTGCATGTTGGGTGTCAGAACTCAACACCACGTTTTGTTTCGGTACCAGAACGAGGAAATAAAATGAGTATAGGAATCGAACGCACAACCTGTCGCTTTTACAATTACACGTTTGTTTCCCTGTGCCAGGACTGGCCTCATCTGTAAACTGCTGAATTATTTAAATGCTGTTGCATTGTTGGAAATCCATCACGTTTTTATACAATCACTTCGCATTCAGCGACATTTTACAGTCTTTCCAAAATTGGTCTCCAATTATCCTTCGCATCTTTCCAGTTTTAGTCGTGTTTGTTTATTTCTTCGTACACCTAAAATTACGTCATGCCGCGTCCGCATCGCTACGAGCTTGTGTTCCGACCGTGTCAAGTCCGCAAATAAACGTGTGATGCAACTAACTCAAAAGTCCATGTCTCATAAACTTTTAATAGTATTAATGACGAAAATAGGTCAAATTTTGATTGTAACGGAGTCGACTCGTAGCGCAGTGGCATAAAGTGTGACCGTAGACGCGACTGCTTGTTGGTTCGATCCCCACTCGAAGGAATCAAATATTTATTTAAATTTATGTTTTATTTTTCTCGCTCTGGTGTCGAGGCAAAGCGCGCTCCGCCACCCAACACGCAATGCCTCCAGAATTCGACGGGAAGTAGGGAACGGAGTGTCATGCTGTAGGTTCCCTTTGCCTACCCTGCTGTGTGCGTGATACAGCGTGAAGCTGATTTTTTGATGGTAAAATTTGTTTTAGAGAACTTAAATAAGCGATTTCATGAGACATACGATGACTATACATATTGTGTATGTATTTATGTAACCCACATTTGTAGAGTTGTGAACGTTTTTGTCACTTGTCTTTTTAGATAGCAATGAGGATTTCAATACATTAAGATAACTCGCAAGGTCGCGTTGGTCTTATTGTTGCGACGTGTACACACGACGTGCAGTCGATTCTTTTTCTGATAAAATTATTTATAATATAAATATGTCCATTTATAATATTTACGATATTAAATGTAAAACAGAATCTATAGGTTACTGTAAAATACTAAGGAAGTTTCCCGTTTCGCTTATATCCTTGCGGCTTTCGAAGCGTGTTGATATACACTAGGTTTACGGCACTTGCTTCAATACACGCCTTATACGGCCACGCGTAGCACAGGTAGCTGAGATTGTATTTATTACAGCAATTAAAACTAAACTGACTCGTTGTACGTACGAACTTTAGACTTTAACATCTATATAAATAAAAATTTTGTATAAACATGCGATATAGTTATATTTATATAACTTTTAATCACAATATATTCGTAAAACGTTTTTGATTTTACGTAGGGTTTGAATTGGGGTGAATTTTAGTCGAAGTTCACACTCTGGCGCGCAAGCCACCAATATGAAACTTATTCTTTCCAAATTGATATGAATGAAAATAAATATACTTAGTTTCAATTATAAATTAAAGATCTTCATATTTTTTACATCGATAAAAGAATGTATTGAACATTTGTACGTACTCAAGTAACTTTTCAGAATTAAGCGACATTAGCGAATGATATAACATTTGCATAACCTGTTTCATCTCGCGGTCAGTGCCATAACGCAGTTGGATTGGCGCCACAAACACCGTGAAATCGTAACCTATGCTATCATAAAGTACGCTTCAACGGTCAGATCGACATGATTGTTGTATATTTAAACGTTATATACCGTTTTAACGAATATTTCAGTTTAAATTTAATATAATATATATGATATTTACATTTCTTTTACGATGTTTTGTATGTATTCGTACTTTTGTACGAGCTATCGTTCTACTTTCAGCATATTATGCGATCATTTATATTTATGTTTTTTACAGTAGCAATCACTTTCATTTCAATTTTAATATTAACTTACTTTTTTTATGCCTAAATGAAAAATTGCTTATAAATGTTATAATTGCTTTTCTTTAAATTATGTATATACGACTGATGAAGCGTCGCAGGAATTTCTTGTAATTAGATACCGTAGAAGTAGCTTTGTCGTGTCTGTAAATTGCATTAGATTAAATCTGATTTGATTATTATGAACTAGTAATATATCAAGATTTAAATATTTCTGTAATAATCATAAATACAGCAATAGTAATACATTTTGTATGTATAATGGTAAATAGTAACGAACCGAAAACGAACTATCGAACCAGCTCTACATACGAAAATTTGCCTTTTTTTCATCTTCCCGTACTGAAAACAAAGTTGACAGAAAAAAGAAAATGCCAAACACTTTGTTTTTCTCATTCTGCATAAGTTGGTGACATCGCTTTGTTAGTTATATATAATTTAGAATCAATCGGTGTTCATATAAATAGCAATAATGTAGAATTGTAGCCTAGATAGATCTCTATTATTGCAGCATAGCGCGGTATTCAGTTCCGCCACTCAATACGCAATGCCTCCGGAAGTCGACGGAAAATGAACGGAGTGTCTTAACACTATGTTGCCCCTGCCTACCCTGCTTTGTGCAGAATACAATGTGAAAATTAAAACATACATTTATTTATGTCATACATATAAGTAATTATAACTAAATGGAATATTTTAATCCAATATTCTTCCATTACCGGCTGATTCCCCTCGCGAGTTGCTAACATATACCTACGTTATGATCCATCATAATTATTTCATAGCACCGTTTCTACTTTAAATAATTATTATGCCTTCTTTTAGAGTTTTAAAATATGAGACGCCGCTACGCAATTATAACTGTGGTTGCGGTCACAAACTACAATTACGTTAAGAGTTTAATTTATAGTTAATGTATGTATATGTCAAGCGTATAGTGTGTACGAGTGCTCTTGCACGAGACAAATGACATTCGGTCAAATTGTACAGTTCTTAATGACTCTATGTGACATTTTCACAAGGTTTCCTCTTTTTTAATTGGATTTTTATTGAATTGTTTTAGTCGGTTAAAGAAATCAAATATGGCTATAATACTGAATAGTAACTTACATATTTGACGACTTTTAGCACATTTATGTATATTTATATTTTTAATATTTGCTAAACATAATGTGCGACATTGTTATTTTTCTACTAGTAAATTAATTTAAAAGAAAAATAAAAAAATAAAGTCGAACCGTGATTCAATGAATAAATTAAAAACAAGTTGTACTCGACTCTACATTGTAATAAAAATATCTTCACCAGCAATTGTATAGAAGTAAAAACAGTTGAATTGCTCAGATTCTATAGTGCAAAACGTTAGAATGTGCCTCTATGGTCAACGCACTTAGTTTGTGCGGCGTCAGCTAATAGTCCAGATAGATCGTGGGAAGGTTCCGGTTATTGTTTACTGAACATTGAACCATCGTCTGTTCCCACTTGATAGAAATCTATAGCCTACATCTGCGCCGTAACGCATAATATGATATGATGTGGGTAGATCGATAATGTTAATCGGATTAGAATTTATTAAGGAACTGTGTTTGGTAAAATTTGATGCAATCACTTTGGTTTGAAAACTAGAGTTTAGACACTTTTACTTTCCGCTGTATTTTCGAGATATTGAGTGTTAAATGGCGACACTCAACGCCGCGTTTCCTCTACCGGAGCTATGAAAATGAAATAATTCTTGAGTGCGCATAGAAATGCACAACCATCGCGTTTTCAGTCACACATTTTCACTGCGCTATACGTGAACGAACAATTTTTTATGTGATGATAACAAATATTTAATATGAAAAAGAACCTTCAGTATTTTTTGTACGTTTGAACAATAAAATCAATGAAGCATATTTTATTACTAACGAACCTACATGGTCAGTACATGGTATTGAAAATAATTTCTATTCAAAGACTATGACCAGATTTTATAAGTAAACATAATATCATCACTGTTAATAACCTACATTAGTTGTATGCATTAGTAAAATCTGCAGGAAGCTAAATATAAATATGCAATCAAGTCCGAAATTACTTCTAAGAAAGAGATTACGGAATATTGCACACGTTCAAATTATGGATTCTGATTAATTTTGATAAAATATTTAAAAATATAATATATTTGGAAAGATAGGACTATAAATACTATAGTTGTGAGTTCGATTTGTAACGAGTTTCCTTGATTTTATATAAAAAATGTGTATATTCATATAAATAAAAGACAATGTAACTCTTGTCTTCACTTCTTTGTTCACTAAGATAAGGAACATAAATAATTAAAAAAAAATGCTATTATATTTTGTGATATGGATATGGTGCTAAAATTATCTAACAAAAAAATATGAGACTACGGTAAAAGGACGTTATAAAACATTATAGAGTCAAAGACATTAATTTTAAGAAGTTAATGTTAAGAATAAAAAAGTATCTTCATCTAGCGTTAAGATTCTCCGTTCCCCAATTTCTGCGCCGTGTTTGTCTTGTTACCAGAGCGAGAAAATAAAATAATTTATTTCTTCGAGTGGAATTCGAACCAGTAACCATCCGTCGTGGTTACAGCCAGACATTCTCTGTGCCGCTGCGACAAGACAATCTCAAGTTTATACTAAAGTTAAAATATATCTTAATTTTCATAATATTTTAACACTTTGTTACAATACGTGGAATTTTTGACTACCGTTGTCTTTCGTCATTAGTCGTACACTGACATTTCCTATTTTTATTTCTCACACTAGAGAAAGACGTTGTAATTATTACGACACATTTCTTTTCTAGCAGTGTATACGTACTTGGAGGTTTTGATATGTTATTTTTATAATAGTATTTTTTTTAATTGTAGCTAATATTTTTAGTTTGAACTTTGATTAGTTGTAAATATTTTACTGAAATTTTACTAATTGATTTCGTCATCGTCATCGTCAAAAAATAATAGTCAAAAAGTATGAAACAAAATATTTTAGGAACAAAAAGCTTTTCAACGTACTTTGACATTATCCTTTGAAATTTCGAAGATTGATTTTGTGGAAAGATTTAATTCACGCTTATATTATAAATCCGAAAGTAACTCAGTCTATATGTTTGTGACGCAACCGTGTTCGTTGTTGTAAGGAAATACTATACTATACTAGCTTCACGCTTTATCCCTAGCGGGGTAGTTAAAGAGAACGGAGCGCCAAACGCTACGGTCTCTATATATCTCTTTCGCGTCGTCCACTGTCTTCAACCTCTTCATACATGCCCTCCGGGGGGTTTTCATGCTTCTTACGTGACCTTCCTCCAGTATCCTTGATACTGTGTTTTCGAAGGTATCCTCCTACCTCTTTTACTTTTCCATCAAAAATATTTTTTGCCATTCTTTTATTACTCATTCGTTCGACGTGCCCAAACCAGCTGAGCACGTTCTTTTTCATTCTCACAAACAAATTCCTTTCCTTGCAAATTTCCAATATAAGCTTTCCGGCCTCATTTACTCCCTTGTAACCGCTTCGCGCAGTTTCGTTCAAATCACCACATATTATTAATATTTCACTCTCTCTACCTAGAATTTCCCTGATAATCTCCCAAAACTTCTTGAGTTCGCCTAAACTAGCAAATAAATATTATATAATAAACAACACAATCTAAATAAATAGATGGCAATTATTTCATATCACAAAATATAAATTAATATAATTCCTCGTAATGGACACGAAGTTGTAAAACTTTATGAGTTTCCTCGGGCACAGTATCTAATAATTAAATAATGTTTAGTATCTGTTCATTAGCGAAGAGGTGACTATTGCGACGTAAACAGATTTAACAAACACTGTTTTCTTATGCTAAATTGTTCTTGAAACTTTCAATAAAGCTAGATTAGAAGCTCTATGTTGATTAGAAATGACTATAATGAAGTCATATAAAGAAGTGTTTCGGCTATATTAATGTATTTTTGCTTAAAAAAAGGTAGAGCCTTTTAAAGCTCTAGCCAACCATAGAGATTAGGTTACTTATTGCTTTCTCTGCTCATGATCATTATATACCATATAACAGGGTACGCAGAGGTAAAACTAGTATACTAATAAGTTTCCCACTTTCGACCGAATTTCGTGTGTGTTAAACGGAAACGGAACTAAACGCTGTGCTTTTGTCCTGGTAACAAAACAAAAAATTGAAAATATTCTTAGCTACTAATTTATTCTCCCGTGTGGAAATCCAACTCACAACCGTCGCGTTACAGTCACGCTTGTGCCCCTGCGACACGACGGAGGCCGTCGTAACTCGGACCGAATTTAATAGGCATTAAATTAGGTTCGAGGCAGACACATTAATCCTTGTTCTTTCATAGCAATTCTTCATAAAAATATTACCTGAATATTATTATTTTATACTTATTTTAATATATTTGTATGTCAAATTATTATTATTAGATACTATAAACCTTCGCAGCTGCTGTAAAATCTCTCATGACCCAAATGTAGGCACTTTCTACTCGTATACAAAACCTAATGGATCTAAGTGTATTCCATCGGAGGCTGTGCAGGTACCTGTCGACGGTGATCGATTGAGTTTTGTTAGATGAAAGTCTAAAGGCATCTTCGAGAATACGCAGTTTTTGCGTACGTTTCGCTCTACGTTTCATCTTGTTAGAGCTAGTTTTTCTTGTATTATAATTATGAAGGTAGAAATTAATTGAATATAGTATAGTATCATAAAGTATAGTGTCATTAAATGTACATTAATTATAAATTATATCTTTTGTAATATGAAAAATTAAAAAAAACATAACAATTTAAATAAAAACAGCTTCACACTGTACCACTGTTCAGCACGAAGCAGAGTAGGCAAAGATAACCTAGTGTTAAGGCCCTCCGTTCCTCACCTTATATATAGGTACTTTTTTTTCTATACAAACTTTCAACCCCTATTTCATCCCTTTAGAGTTAAAATTTTTCAAAATCCCTTCTTAGTGGATGTCCAGATTACAAAAATAAACATATGTCCAAATTTCACGCTGCTACCATCAGCGGTTACCGCTAAGCCGTAACCTCAGTCAGGTCATGTTTTTACATTATATATATATATATAATGTAAAAAAATTATTTTATATAAATTCCTTGACTTCCCTGTACTAAAAAGTTGGTTAAAAATATAGTTCAAATAGCATCATTTCAGTGCTATTTTCGAACTAAACTATGAAAACTTTTGGCTAATAAATAGTAGTAGGTATGCGACTTTTAAAGACATTATTGTAATTATTTAGGTTAACGCTTCTGTAGAACGTTGTTATGTTGGCAATATATAAGTATTATATTTTACGATGTCATTACTTATTCCTATTGTTGGTTTCCCTTAGAGAAAATAAATTTATGGACTTCCTAGGTGTTTTCGTTAGTTGGGTTTCTTTCATTTGCTCTATTTCGACGTTGTTTGTTCTCTAACGAAAATAAATAACTTATATTCTTTACGAGACTAAAAGAAACATTACAAGAAAATTCTTTTTGTATTTCAGCAATAGAAAATAGTAGGATTTGAGTGTTTATCACCTAAAAACATTACCATCGTCACTAACTACCGTACTTTCAGTATCTCTTTTACAGAAAATGTAAATATTTTTTAAAGAAAGTTATAAAAAAATTGTCGCATAATATTAAAACTTTATTGATAGTTATCAAAAATTTATTTAAATGGCGGCGTTATGTTCTGCCGCGCAACACGCGATGTCCCCAGAACTCTGCGGAAAATTGGGAACGGTGTTTCTTAACACTAAGTTCCCTCGGCCTACCCTTTTTTTTCGCCTAGAAATGCATTTATGCTTAAGACAAATATGCCCTACGAACGAATGGTAATGTGAGACTCATCAAAGGATAACCTGATACTACCCACTAAAGCAAAAGTAAAATTATATTTTGCATTTCTTCGCTCTGGCATCGAGGCAAAGCGCAGCGTAGAGTTCCGCCACTCAACACGCATTGCCTCCAAATTCGGCGGTAAACGGAACGGAGTGTCTTAACACTAGAGTCCCTCTGCCTACCCTGCTGTGTGTAAGCAACCTATAGTAACCTTATAGTTCTTGTACACATCAGTTCAGATGGAGTTT